>JAOANR010000003.1:31316130-31370524 GCA_030278955.1 Hygrophila difformis | reverse complement strand
TGAACACCTTTCGGCTCAAGACTCTTAGAGGCAGACCTTGGATGCCCCTAGGTCTTGTTTAACTATAAATAAGCCCTTTTGAAAGCTGCCGAACACTTTTCCAAAACCCTACAACTCTCTATACGTCGAAAACCCTAATTCCGGAGTCGTCGGAGGCACGCAACCAAGCGAAGAACTGATTTGGACAAAATCAGAGTCTCCTAAACGTTGTGGTAAGTTCCGATCCATTCGTCTCTTACGTTTTGATTCGAAAATGAATCCTAACCTTCTTCTTTTTTCTTTCTACGCCCCGAATCGGATCTAGAACATAAAACCCGACGATGGAGAGGATAGACGGAGGACTGGAAGCCACGCCTTCGAAATAGACGATCCCGGACATCTACAAATCTGTAAGTTATACTTACATAGGTTTTGGGAGTAACTAAAACATTCAAACCTGAAAGTTTAAACAAATCTTTCGTAAATCTGTCAACGTATGATTTTTACCGGCGCAACAGTTTTGACGAATTTTTCCGAACCTTCTAAACGACTTCAAACGGAAAAACTATAAACACAAAGAACGTTTCTAAGGCTTAGATCTATCTATTGTAAAATTTTCAGAATTTTTAGAGACGACTTGCTATGTGAAAACCAACCAAACCGAACTGCTTGAAATTGGATCTTGAAATTCTTGACAGAACTTAGGTCCGATCTTGATCACGTTTTTGACATTAGTTCTATACCGATTTATATCTTTAGCCGAACATGAAAGTTGTAGATAAATGTCTTAAGAAGGCCCCTGTAAAATTTCATTAAATTTGGAGTTGATTTGCTATGTTAGATCTTGATAATCTTGAACTGCTGTACACAAAATTCGGACAGATTAATGTTATGACGAAATTGATGTAATTTGACCTGTTTCGGTATCTCGGATTGAAAAAGTTAAAACACGAAAGTTGTTCATCTCGATGTTTCTGAGTCAGTGGTAAAAGTTCAGAATTTTTTGAATTAAACTCGATTTTTAATGAATTTTAGAGTAAACTGTGGTTGACCGAGTCAAATCTTGAAATATTGTTGAAACGGTGTGAAACTAACCTTTAAGGTTTAAATGAGTAGAAGACTCTTTGAATAAACATGTGAAATCTGGAAATTAGGAAATCCCCTTTACAAACTTGGTCTTTAAAATTAGGGTGTGAGTGCTCTGCAGGGTGCCCTCCTAACGATTCACTTCGTGCCTATATGGACAATGGTGACCCTGCGCGAAATATTTAAGATATGTTGCCAAAACGGCATGAGATATATGGCCTACACTCTCGTGAATATCCTTATGGGTTTTCCCGAGGCTCCGGAGTGGTACTGGGTATGGCAGATACGGCTGCGGCCGCCGGTTTCCGGCTAACTTAACGAGATTGCGATGCAATCGTGAAATACTTGAAATACTAAATCTTGGGAGTAAATGGGGATAGCTAAATATTTAATTGTTGTCTTTTAAATTATTAAATGCTTTATTTAAATTAATTATGGCTTTATTTAAATTAGTTATGATCATTATCATGCTTTTGAGTAAATATTAAATTAATGGCTTTTAAACCCTACGATCATGCATGTGTTAACTTACTCAGCAAGTTGTGCTGACCAAACCATTTTATTTTCATTTTTTCTTTACAGAGTATGTGGAATGATCATGAGCACATTCATGCATGGGGGAACTATATTTTTGCAAACTTTATTATTTAAATTCTAGCATTAGACATTAGAATAAACGGGCCTGTTTAACCCGTGTTTTGACTATGTTGGTCGTATTTACATTTCCGCTGCAATATTATACTTAAATACTATTTCCGCTGCGCTATGATATTATTATTTTCGAGACTATATTGTATGGGCTGTTTGCAAATGCTTTAAATATTTTTAAACACTGAAATACCTAACCTTGCATCTCCTTAGTAAGCCGGAGAAACCGTGTCTTACTATGGAGGTGTGGCGGTGACACCCCCGACCTGGGTGACCAAAAACCGGGGTGTTACACACTATTACTTTACCATTTTTTTTATTTAGCCTTATAACAAATTATATAAAACCATCCAAAGTTAGCTAGTTGAAAACAGTGATTCAAATGGAGCACTTAAAAAAGAACGGAGGTAGTATAATTTAAGTTTTAACAAACACTCATAGAAAAAAAAAGTCATTTATAATTCGAATATTTATTTAAATAAAAATTCGAATTATATTTAAATAAAAATTCGAATTATAAATGACTTTTTTTTTTGGGATGAAGACTTGTCCAAATAGTAAGTCTTCTAACTTTTAACACTATGGTTGGTTGTTTGATTCTCACTCAGTCCCTATCCATTTACTTTATTTATTTGTAATTTATTTGTAGGTGCAAAAAAAGTGCGTAGACAGAAACTGCAAAATAATTTTATTAATTTCACAAGAAATGTCTACAATTACAGAGAAATTTAAATATCAAAGAACGTGTAGAAAATCAAACTATATGGGTTCGACTTCTGGTACTCCTTTGATTCCTCCAACTTTGAAGACGTCGAGATGCTTTTATGCTTCTTCTCCGGCTTCTCGGAATTTCTACAGCGTTTTGTTGCTGTAGGATCTCAGGTGTATGAGTCTTGATAATGAGTAGACGTGTATGAGTCGTCTCTCTATGTGTCTGAGTGTATGAGTCTCAGAGTATGACTGTTTAGAGGTTGCAGAAGTGTATTTGATTCTTCTTCGCCTCTTTAATATTTCTGCAGCGTTTTGTTGCTGTAGATTCTCAAGTATATGAGTCTTGAAAGTGAGTAGTGTATGGAGACCTCTTCCTAATATGTGACCGGGTGCTTCTATTTATAGAGGGAAAACCCTAGGGTTTGTGAATGATGGGCCAATCGATGGGTTGGTCCAATCCACGTTTTTATCGGGTTATGTGGGCCTTTCATCTGGGCTTGTTCACATTGACTGATTTCCATGGACTGGCCTGCTTCAAGTGTCCATTGGATCATGGCTTGTGGGTCTTTCATTTGGACTTCTCCACATCGATTAATTTTCATGGGCTGGCCTACTTCGAGCATCCATTATTGAGTCATGGGGCTTGTGGGTCTTGCATTTGGACTTGTCCACATTGGCCCAATCATAGGTCCATTTGGCTTGTTGGTCCAAATAGCCCAATAAATATTAATAATTATTTCCAAGCATTTAATTTATTTAAAATGCCTAGAAAATATTAAAATTAATATTTAAATTTGCACGTGTCGCATTTTTAGTGGCGAATAAATTTCACGTGTTTACAGATACCCCCTCGAGACTTGTTTAGGACGAGATAAAATATTTGAGACGTAAACGAGTCTCGAAATATATTTTCCATGCCTTCCCGTTTTTGTTGGGCTTGCCGGCAGGTTTCTCCTTTTTTTTCCATTTGGCCCAAACATTCTTTAATTTTGTGACCCATTTCTCTTTTTTTTTTTCTTTTTTCTCCAAACGTTTTTTCATTTCTTTTTCTTTTCTTTTTCTCTTTTTTTTTCTTCAAACGTTTTTTTTTCAAATCAAACATTATCTTCAAGTGCGAACACGTATTCGGTCCTCAAGAATATTTCAAAGCCTTTTCGTCATTAAATCTCTCTATTTACATCCAATTGGAGACTTGCTTGTAGATATCCCATTTGCACTGAAATAAAGGATCAGATATATCACTAAAGATTTCTCATATCTAATCAAGTTTCACCTCCCAGGATACTATGAGATGTAATCCACACGATTCTTATTAAATCTCAACAATATCCAATTTGAAACTTGAAGTTGGCAATGGATGTTGAACTCTTTAGATTCATATCGGATTCATATCTGATATGGTCAAATCTCCAAATACTCCGTATTTGCAAAGATTTAATTCTTCTTTTGTTATAAATTGATCTCCCTGGAACATCTCTCTTCTTCAATACTTGACACCAGGACCCGAAAGCATAAAGCAAACAGTCAATTTATTGACCCTTTTTAGTAGAACACATACACAGGGAGCTGCTGTTGGACCAATTTTTTATAACAGGTAATGCCAAACTTCTAATTTATTTGTTCCTTTTCCACATTTGTTTCTTTTGCTTTGCTTTGTTTCTTTCCCTGTTGCTTCTGCTTGTTTTTTTTTCCTTGCATTCTTTTTCTTGCTTTTCTTTGTGTCTTTGCACTATTTTGTTCGATCAACTTGAACAACAACAGAGAGCTCAAAACCCACAAACAAGATTCCAGAAACGAGACCCAATCAACTCCCGACTTTCTACTTCGCCCTCGTCATCAATTCAAAGCAAGAGTGGGTACCTGATTATCGACAACGGGGTGGGCAATTGGCTTTGCCTCTTGCCCCAACCGTTAGTCGCGGCATCGTCATCAACAACGACAACGGGGTGGGCAATTGGCGTTGCCTTTTGTCCCAACCGTTGTTCGTCGGTATCGCCGGAGGGGAAGGCCGCCGTCGTGTTTTCATGCATTAGGGGAGGCCGGCACGGGGCCGCTGGAGTGCCGAGTGCGCTGCTGTCACTTCTCGTTCCTCGCTGTCGGACCATCGCGTTACCGCCGCCACTGCTGTCGGAGATCTTGTGCATGGAGAGGGGGGTGCCGCTGGGGCAACCACACATCAGAGTTCGCGAACGGAGGTGCCGAGAGCCGTCTCCGCCGTTCCTACTGCCGTTCGCTTGGAGGAGCCGTTGTTGGCCAATCGAACGAGTTGAGGGTGTCGCCGGGAGGAGCGCCGCCCATGCCGCCAAACGCCCGCTGCCATCGCCGAAGAGGGAGGCGTCGTGTGGAGCTCGTCCACGTTGGAGAGCCGCCACGCCGAGGAGGAAGGCATGAGGAGTCGCCCGCCGCTCGCGAAGGTGGAGCTCGGGAAGCCGCTGCCCAGAGTCGCCGTCGCCCGTCGCTGCTCGAGCCGCGCTTTGCGCCGTCGTCGATGGAAGAGGGAGGCTGCTCGAGGAGGCGTCGCGTCTGTTGTCGATCCAGGCCGCTGCTCCACTGCGATTCGCGAAGGGGAGATGCCACAGCGATGGAGGGAGGCGCCGTTAGAGCCCGCTGCCGTCTGCCGTTTGTCCGGAGGAGGGAGGGAGATGGTCGCCGGACGGAGCCCGCCGCCACTGGAGCCCGTGCGCAGCCGCCTGGACGTAGCCGCCGGTCGAAGCGCCGCCGAGTCGCCGGAATTGCTTCGCACAAGGAGAGGAGAGGGGCGCTGCCATTTTCGCGGGGCGCCACTGAGGAGGAGGCCGGAGAGAGGGCTCGCGCCGCCGCTGCTGGACGCGTCGCCGGAGGGAGCCGCTGGTGTTTGCCGCCGCTGTCCCGCCGTCCCGCCGTCCCGCTGCTCCAAGTCCGCTGCCGCCGAGCCGCGAGGGAGAAGACCAGAGAGAGCGAAAGGGGAGGGGGAGAGCGCTGCCTTCTGAGATCGGATGGAGGAGTCGCCGCCTACCGCCTGCTGCTGCCGCTGCTCGCGCTGCCGCCCGTCGCCGCCGCCCGTCGCCGCCTACTTCTTCGCCGGAGGGAGAGAGACCTCGGTTGAGGGAGAGAGAGCGATTGGGTTGGGGCTGCATTTGTTTTTCCAATTTGGGGGCTGCTGCGTTTTTTTGATTTTGGGGGAGGAAGGAGACTCAACTTCTTCTTTATTCAACTTGGGCCCCAAATTTTCCAAACCCTAGAATTCTAATCCCCAATATTTTGGTAATTAGATTTTGCCCCCAAGTATTCTAAACCTTAGGATTTAAGCCCTAAATTTTGGAAGACCAAATTTTAGCCCCAACATATTTGGTATTTGAGGCTAGGTCCCAAAATATTTAATCTTAAGTTCAAAATTTAGTAATGAACTTAAAATTAATTTCAAACAATATTTATCATGTATTTTTCTTTTGTTTACATGTAAATATTCATTTTTTTTATAGTGCCCAAATCTTCAATTTGTGGAAATTTAATTTCAAGTCCAAAAATTTAAAATGAACTTAAAATTAATCTCCAAATTTGACATTTTTTTCTCTTCCATCTTGCAATATCTTTTTTCATGTCATTGCAGTAAATTACATTGCATTTACCTTGCAAATGCATTTTTTTTTTGCTCTTCAAGGAAATAATCCTTTTTTTTTTTGCAGTGGCGTCATTGGCATCAACTTGAAAATTATTTGGATGATCAACTTGAAGCCGTTCCATGTTGGTGGACTATGGGAAGCATCACAAAGAAGCCATTGTCAGCAAGTCTTGATTGTAGCAGATGTTTTTGAATTTATTTGTTGCTTCAATTTTGTCCATTGATGCTTTGCATTCCCACGATGTAATTGTAATTGAGACTTTAATGCAATGAAGGGCTATTTTTTGAATTCGCCTTCACTCTTTGGCTTAACTTTCCGCTTCAATCTCGAACGTCTTGCATAGCACACATGTTGACGAACAAAATCAATTTTTTGGAAACTTCGGGGGATAAAATTTTGTGTTGGAGTTTGTGCTGTACTTTGAATTCAGCCAAGTTGTCTACGTATCACTTTTGGGAATCGAGCCACATCGTAGTTCAAGTGATCTTCTTTTACGTCACATTTTTTTTAAAAAAAAAATACTCTTGCAGGCGGAGAGTAACATGCAGCTTAAGCTCGTGTGTCAAGGAAAATTTTTCTTGAAATTTTTTCAAGACTTCGCAACGATTATGTCAACCACCTCTTGTGTTGATGGTTTGTCGCATGAACTATAGGCCATTGCCCCCAGTCAGCTCCCGTTGGACAATTGGACTATGTTGAAGATGCGTTTGGTCTCCAGAATTATGTTTTCGGCGTCTTTCCTTGAAATTTTATGTCGAGGGCCTCAATTTGATAAAGATCCATGTGAGGTGCACTTATTATGAAGAACTTCGAGATGAACTATTCGTATTCTTGAAGGTGATTTAGTCCTCCAAAGACACATTTTGTTGCTTCGACATGAGCTTTAAGCTTTGATCATCACATAGACTTGAAGATTATATGACTTGGAGCCAGGTTTGAGCTTGATCCTTATGAAAGCTTGAAGAACTTCGAGGGCTTTGAATCTTGTTTCTCTTCAAGAAGTCAAATTTAATCAACTCATGCGCTCAAATTTATTTAAGTAAATGGTCAAATTTAATCAACCAATTTACTCAATTTTTTGACATGGAATGGATCAATTTAATTAATCCAATTGTACTTGAATTTTTTTTTGCCATGACTGAACTTGGAATTATGATATCCAAGTTGCCTACGTACCCTGTGAAGGGATCAAGCCATTACGTAGTTCAAAACAAATTGAATTTCTTTATTTTGCGCCGTACACAGTTTATACTCTTGCGGGCCAGGAGTATTACATTTTTTCGATTTCTTTTTTTTTTTTGGTGACGTGCAGTTTAGGCTCGTGCATCAAGGAGCATGACTTGTGCATTCTTCAAGCGTAGAACTTCTTCAAGAATCGTCCATTTATCGGTCCGATGCTTACTCCGTCGTTATCAATCATCATGTAGGCTCCGTTTGTGAAGACTTCCGTGATAACATATGGTTCATCCCATTTGGAGGTGAACTTGTTCCCACTGCGGTAGTTGATGACAATGGGTCTCCGGATGGCGAGGACGAGATCTCCAACTTGGAACGAGCGTGCCTTGACTTTCTTATTGTAGAACTTGGAGAGGCGGGCTTGGTAGCATTCCAACCTTTGTCGTGCTTCGAGCCTTCTTTCATCAAGGGCTTCCAATTCTTCCAAACGCAGTCGGGCGTTGTTTTCTTCAGTGAACCCTTCTTGGATGGCGACTCCTAACGACGGGATTTGCGTTCCAGTGGCAACACAGCTTCCACTCCATAGACCAACGAGTATGGCGTTGCCTTGGTGGGTGTGCGGAAAGTTGTTCGATATGCCCATAGAACTTCATTGATTCTTTCATGCCAGTCTCGTTTTGACTTGGAGACAACTTTCTTCAACAATCCGCATAAGGTGTTGTTGAAGGCCTCCGCTAGTCCATTTGCTGGCGGGTAACATGCAGAACTCTTTCGCTGAGTAAATCCAAACTTCTCACACAACTTGGTGATTGTGCTGTTGACAAATGACCGTCCGTTGTCTGTCATGATGTAACGCGGGACGCCATAACGGTAGATGATGTTGATTCAGATGAAACTTGCATCCTGATCCCCTTTGACTTCTTTAAGGGGTGCAGCTTCAGCACACTTGGAGAAGTAGTCGGCTGCGGCAAGGATGTAGACATGCCCCCGGAAGACTTTGGCATCGGTTCGGCGATGTCCATTCCCATGCGTCAAACGACCATGATGCCACAGTTGGATGCAACGGCTCAGGAGGTTGGTGAATCGCCTCAATTTGATGAAGATTCGCGCAAGACACGTTGGACATGGACCATGAAGAACTTTAAAAGGAACTTTCGACATCTTTGAAGGTGAATTGACTCTCCAAAAATGTATTTCCTTGCTTCAATAGGGGCTTTTGTGCTTAATCCTGTTGAAGGCATGGACTTTTGAAGAACTTCGAGAGGGGCTTTTGAGCTTGATCCTCTTGAAGGACTTGAAGACTATGAATATTCGAAAGACTTCAGGAGGGGCTTTTGAGCTTGATCCTCTTGAAGGCTTGGAGACTTGAGAAATTTACTATTTCAAGATGGGTTTTGAGCTTGATCATCTTGAAGAGTTTGGAAACTTGAAGATTTGAAAGACTGCGAGACGATGGACGACTATCTTGGGGTCCAGCTTGGGCATTCCTTTGTAGGGCCATGCGAAGACGTCTTTGAACTCTTGGAGAAGCGCCACGTACTTCTCCACTTTACGGTCAGTAGGGTGCTGATAACGTTGGGCGGGGTTCTTTCTCATCGCCTAAGTTTACTTCACGCATTTCATCCACAGTGACCTTGATTTCTTCTTCAAGTTGCATCGGTGTTGCGTTGGCGTCTTCTTCATTTGGCTCACTGCAATCAATGGTAATATGATTGACGGATTCAACGGTGTCGGTTTGATCATCTTCGTCATGCTTTGTGAAGACGATAGTTCGTTTCTTGAGCCTCAACCATCCGTCGGATGAGACGGACCATTCAACTTGACGTTTCATGCGGGACGGCACTATGCTCCTCACATCATTGCCGTAATTCGGGTCGTCCAATATTCCTTGCTTCACTGGAGACCGCTCCTTGCTAGCCGATGCTTTGTTTTGCAATTGGCGTTTTGTAGAACCTAGCCTTTCGAAGATGGATTTTGCAGAGTCTTCTTTGGCAACAGCTCCGAGCCTCCCGAAAACCGTTGACTTCATTTCTTTGTTTGTCCCAAGCCTACGGAAGACAGACTTTTTATGCTCAGTTGTCTTCACCGACCCAAGACTATCATGGACACACCGTTTTGGCTCTCCTTTTGACGGACTACCGATGCGATCAAATGCTGACTTACGTGCAGGTTGGTCTTTTGGAGCATGATCCTTTTGATTTGCTTCTTCGGTGATGTAATTGGCCGTAGCTCGTTTTATAATGATACGAACCGGTGCCTTCACTGTTTGTTCAGCTTTGACGAATATGGGTGCCTTCGACGCTTGGGGTGCCGTATCGAATTCCGCAACATATCCGAGTCCACTCCGGTCACCTTTTCTCCGATTGTTGTCTGGGATCTTTCCCAACGGCGATGCCTCATTTGGGTTGAAGGCAGACTTGGTGAGCAACTTGAATGCCTTCGGACCGAATTCTTTGTCATTCTTCAGTCGGCGTGCCTCACTATCTTTGAGTTGAATCTTCACCGTTTTCTGCGATGTGCCAGGATCAATGGGAGTCAACGGGAGTGTAAGCCCCTCGAATGCCTCTTCCAGGATGGATTTTCCCTGATCATCACGGACTGGTTGATCATCTTTATGTTCTTCTTCCTCGCACAAGGGTGACATAGCTTTGGGCGAATCAAGGTAGTATTTAGCATCTCCATAGTAGGACTCAGCCACCGCAAATGGTTTGTCATCGGCGATAACTCTCTTGACGATGCCGTTGTGCACGTATTTGAAGCACTGGTGCCATGTTGAAGGAACAACGCCGTTTTCATGGATCCATGTCCGGCCAAGAAGCATGTTGTATGATGTTCTTGCGTCAATGATGTGGAAGTATGTGTTTGCGACCATCTCATCAATTTGCAGACGGACTCGGATTGCGCCAAGGGATTTTTGCCCCCCTTGGTTGAAGCCTTGGATCAACATTTTGCTATTGGATAGTTCTTCCTCCGAGATGCCCAATTCCTTCAGGGTGTGAAGTGGCATGATGTTGACGGCAGGACCTCCATCTATCAGGACGCGGTTTACTCGCTTGTTGTCCACGTATCCAACGACGAACAATGGTCGGTTATGAGCCTTCGAATTTTCCAGCTCCATCGGCATGTCGTCGTCATTGAACGTGATGGAAAGCATGCATTCGTTGAGATGCGAATGATCCACAACTTGTTTGGTGTGGTCTTGCTTCGACGTGCTCCCAACTTCGAAGACGGTGTTACAAGTTGTAGACTTGTTGGGAACTTTAATTTCGATTGAGCCAACTTGGATGGAAATAGTGTTGGCCGTCTCTGCTTCGTCTGCCAAGGTGATTTTGCCTTGTTTGACGAGATCCATGACTTTGTCTTTGAAAACGAAACAGTCTTGGATCGCGTGGCTCACTAGACGGTGGTACTTGCAGTATAGTGGGTCGTTGGTCATCCCCGCTTGCTCGGGACGTTTCATCCTTGGTAGCTCGATGAGGTTTTCTTTCATCAAGTCATCGAAGATGCCCAGTAAGTCGGAGTCAAGGAATGGGTACGTCTTAGCCCGTCTATCTTCCAACGACGACCTTTGACGTTGAACTTGTGGTGGCTTTGGCTTGTCGCTTGTCACCGGCTCCTTCCCACGTACCTTCACGAAACTGGCGTTTGTTGCAATCGCATCCTTTGTTGGCGGCTTTGACAGTGGTTCACCTCTCTTCTCCCATTCGACTCGATTGTTTGCACGATTTTGTTGAACGGGCGGACCATATGCTCCACTTGACGCCAAACTTAGCTCTATGTCGTGAGCACGGGTTGCAAGCTCCTCGAATGTTCGGGGACGAATGCCTTGTAAGATGTACCGTAGACCCCATTGCATGCCTTGGATGCACATTTCAATCGCTGACGTTTCAGACAAGCGATCCTTGCAGTTGAGGCTTAGGCTCCTCCAGCGGTTGATGTAGTCAATCACCGGCTCGCCCTTCGATTGTTGCGTGTTCGTCAATTCCATCATGCTGACGGTTCACCGAGTGCTGTAAAAACGGTTCAGGAACTCTTGCTCGAGTTGATCCCAACTGTTGATGCTACCGTATTCCAAGTCAGTATACCATTCTAATGCATTTCCCTTTAGTGAACGAATGAACTGCTTGACGAGGTGATCTCCAAACGTACCCGCTTCGTTGCATGTCTCCACGAAATGGGCGATATGTTGCTTGGGATTCCCCTTTGCCATCGAACTGTTGGAACTTGGGCGGCTGATAGCCTGCCGGCATCCTCAGTGAGTCGATGCGGGCGCTGTATGGCTTGAGATACGTCAAGGAGGATTTTGATCCTGCCGAGACCACTTCCTTCAGCGTTCCCGTGATGAACTCTTTTAGTTGATCAGCCGAGATGAAGCCGTCAGGAGTGACTTGGACGTCGGCGGTTGCTTTTCCTTTTGCTAAAGCGCCTTGCCGGGAAGTCTCTCCATCGTCGCGGATCTCCACGGGTTTGTTCACCGCTTGGCCGCCGTTAGAGCCATCCAGTCTGTTCATCATTTGCTCCATACGTGCATCTTGCAACTCGGATCTCTTCGCAATCATTTCCACGATCTTTGTCAGGTTGGCCATTTGCTCTTCAAGAGTGCTGGCTTGGGTTGTCATTGCAGCAGCATGACGCAGGGCGGATGTCTCTTCTTGATTTCCTCGCGGGCTTGACACCGGCGTGGAGGATCCCGATCTATGGTCGTTTCCTTCTTCCAGCAGCGGCATATCCGCATCAACTTCTTTTCCGCGCGCAGCATCGACGACCTCCATTGCTTTCTTCATGTTCCTTGTGGTGACGTTGGGCATAGCGGCACCGGATGTTGAAGAGTTGCTCTTGGAGGTGTTCCTTGAAGCCATTGGATTTTGTTGACGACGTCTGGAGGAGATGAAAGGCAGAAGTGTCCCACTGGGCGTGCCAAAATCCGTAGGTGCAAAAAAATGCGTAGACAGAAACTGCAAAATAATTTTATTAATTTCACAAGAAATGTCTACAATTACAGAGAAATTTAAATATCAAAGAACGTGTAGAAAATCAAACTATATGGGTTCGACTTCTGGTACTCCTTTGATTCCTCCAACTTTGAAGACGTCGAGATGCTTTTATGCTTCTTCTCCGGCTTCTCGGAATTTCTACAGCGTTTTGTTGCTGTAGGATCTCAGGTGTATGAGTCTTGATAATGAGTAGACGTGTATGAGTCGTCTCTCTATGTGTCTGAGTGTATGAGTCTCAGAGTATGACTGTTTAGAGGTTGCAGAAGTGTATTTGATTCTTCTTCGCCTCTTTAATATTTCTGCAGCGTTTTGTTGCTGTAGATTCTCAAGTATATGAGTCTTGAGAGTGAGTAGTGTATGGAGACCTCTCCCTAATATGTGACCGGGTGCTTCTATTTATAGAGGGAAAACCCTAGGGTTTGTGAATGATGGGCCAATCGATGGGTTGATCCAATCCACGTTTTTATCGGGTTATGTGGGCCTTTCATCTGGGCTTGTTCACATTGACTGATTTCCATGGACTGGCCTGCTTCAAGTGTCCATTGGATCATGGCTTGTGGGTCTTTCATTTGGATTTCTCCACATCGATTAATTTTCATGGGCTGGCCTACTTCGAGCATCCATTATTGAGTCATGGGGCTTGTGGGTCTTGCATTTGGACTTGTCCACATTGGCCCAATCATAGGTCCATTTGGCTTGTTGGTCCAAATAGCCCAATAAATATTAATAATTATTTTAAGCATTTAATTTATTTAAAATGCCTAGAAAAATAATTAAATTAATATTTAAATTTGCACGTGTCGCCTTTTTAGTGGCGAATAAATTTCACGTGTTTACAGTAAGTCTTCTAACTTTTAACACTATGGTTGGTTGTTTGATTCTCACTCAGTCCCTATCCATTTACTTTATTTATTTGTAATTTATGTGATATAGACTAAAAAATTTTTAAAATATTTTAATGAAAAACCGAAAAAGTCAATGTACTGTGATAGCCGAATATGTAGCATTGTCGGTAGCAATTCATTTTGTTGGCTTGTAGCTGGCTGAGTATTTCGATATATGCCAGTATGTGGAGCGTAGGGGTTGTATTCGAATCGGCAATGTACTGTGAATGATTTGGGGAATAAAATTTTCTTGTTAAAAAAAAAAAAAAAAAAAAAAAAAAAAAAAAAAAAAACCGAAAAAGTCATTTATACATTGCGGAGGACGTGGGCAGTTTAGTTTAACCATGTTCCTTCACTTTCTCACTCCTTTTCCACTTATTACTTTCTTAGACAAATCGAATCACTACAAACCCCAAATAAATTTCTCAATCTCATACATAATTCTTTACACCAGAAAAGGGAAGAAAGCAAAAGAAAAACCCCATCATCTAAATTAAAGTAGATTGGAACCCCACCATGAGAAAATCATCAGTATCCGAAGACCCCCAAGAATCCAAAGAAGTAGAAGAAGGAGAAGGTGATAGTACAGAATGTCACCACAATCTATCCTCATTGATCCAACAGTTTGAGACCCTGCAAAAGGAATGGGATTCCATGGGGAAGCGCACAGCCAGGGAGAAAAGATCATCACCCAATAATAGAAACAATAGAATTTCTCCAAGATCCCTCATGTCTTTCCTTAACCAAACCCACTACGGCTACGACGTGGCCGCCGAGGAGATTCTTCGTGACCGCCGCACAGCCATTGTAACCGGAAAGCTCAAGGGGCGCCGCCTTTTCCTGGAGAAGCATGGAGAGTTAGATGAGGAGGAGGACAAAGTAGAGGACAAGGGGGTGGTGGTGGTGGAGAAGGTGGGGGTGGGGTGCGGTGGAGGGCCGTTTCCGGTGGCGGCGGGTTGGGTTGTTGGGTTAGTGTTGGTTTTGGTGATCATTGTTGGGATTGGTTGCATGAGTTGGGCCAATAATGGGAAATATGTATATGGGGAGGAGATGATGAGTTTAGTTCCAACATGATCCATAGTTATTACTACATTACTTGTAGTTTCCTACATTTTGTTGTTTGTGTTTTGTCATTGTTTTGTTCAATGGAGTTGTTTAATTTTGGACCAATATGGTTCCATTTGAATTCAAAAACAAGTTTGATATATAAATTAGACTAGAATGACATCCACTTAATCCAAATACAAATGTAAATTGTGGTTTATTCTAGAGATGCAGCTTGCATATCATAGAGCCAATACACGTCCCACATCCCTTCACCCCATTCAATCTAAAAGCAGCAAATAGCATACTTGAGACATACTTGTCTCTTATTCTCAAAGTTAAACAACAACAGACTTGAATTGAAGTAGACAAGAAACCAAACACATACATAATTCACCTCATCATGCCACCTTGTAAGATCCACAAACTACTACTTCTTCACAGGGGTTTTCTTTCCGTCGCTCTTCTTGGCATCCTTCGCAGGGGAATTGAACTCGTCCCAGAGTTCGATCCAGGTGACCATAGCATCGGCGAGCTTGCCAAAGTATTCATGGATGTGGCTAAGCTTATCCCTGACAAGCTTGGAGAGCTCAATGTAGCATTCTTGTGCAGTGGTGCATTCCTTAGGGAGAGTGACAGATTGGAAGAATGGGATGAGTTCTTCCTGCCAGAACAAGCCAGTGAATTCCAGCTTTAGGTTTGTGAAAGGGTTGCTGGCCTTGCTGTGCCATATGTATGGCAACCCTGTCTTGACCCCAACCCCCAAATGATCAGCAACTACCTGCAAGAAAAGTTGGGGTTGGTTTCATTACATTGCTTTTTTTTTTTTTTTTTTTTTTTTTTTTCAATATCAATCAAAGGGTTGTTGAATTCATGCATAGCACTTGTTGAATTGAGCTTTCTCAGTTACCTTGACGCACCATCCGGCCCACATATCGTCGTATCGGGAAATGGGTTGGCCCTGCCCTTGAAGGCCAAAATAAATGGCTGGGCCAATGAGTTCCCTATTGAAGGCAAGATTCATCCCACACATAGGGAACAAGGTCCCCTTGGGGATTGTCATCACAGCATCCACATACCTGCTCGACCAACCAACATCGCCACTACACATATCATCTATCAAATCTATGAAAATTATTCAGTTATCTTGATTCAATAATCCGATCCTAAAATTAAACAATTGGTTGTGCATTTTTAGCACAGTTATCATGCATCTAATATATTCGACAATTTATCAATTCATTATTAGCTAACGAATCACCATCAACGATAAAGAAATTATACTTAGTACAAAGTAATGTATAGAGAGAGCACATAATTAACCATTTCCAACAGAAAGGGGAAGGGAAACTGAATGGATATTAGTACTATTAATAATTAACGCAAATAGGAAGAAGGGGGAGATTACTGATTAGGGTCAGCCACATCCTTCTAATTAAATAATTAATATTATTAAATATACATACCCTTAAATAATTAAAACCCTATCCCTAAATAATTAAACTCAATAGAAAAAACCTATTTATAGTGATTGGTATATAATTATGGATTCATGTCTGTATAAAAAATTTAGTACAGCCCTATAGTAATTACTAGTTTACTACCCCACAAAATTTAACCATCCCCTTGAAGTCAAACTATATGGTATCTGCAATTATAGGGGGTAGGGAGGAGGCCGGGGTTGTATAGGGTTTAGGCCAGATCATATCAATTTCTGACTTTTTTTCCTTAATAAAATTTTAATTCTCACCATAATCAATTTATGTTTGAAAATATAATTAATTATTTTTATTTATTTTTATTAAAAACATAGCTGCATGAAATAAGAACAATAAATAGACCAGATTAAACCTGGCCAGTCGGACTAGACTAACGAATCAAATTAAATCAAAGAGAATACAATAAGACCATATCACATCGGAAGACAAAAACGAATCAAACAAAACCCACTACAAAAATTTCGCGGTAAGGTGAGGAAAGGAAGGGATTCCGTCGCTTTATTCGTCGCCTGACGCACTAGGCGACAAATAAGATAATGAAATCTGTCAGGCGACGACTTCAAAAAAATTTTTTTTGCCGTCAAATTCGTCAGGTTCCGCGAATTTCTTGCAGTGACCAAACATATATCATAAATTAATCAGACCAGATGAAAACTACTGAAATTAAGCCTAGCTAGAGAAAGGACCCTAAAGTGAGGATAGAACATAGTACATTGGAGTATCATTCTAATTTGCATGAAATTTGAAGTTTAAAAACCAAGCAAGGCAGTACACATACTAGTGTATACTAACTAACCTAGAGTTCCTCTCGCGTGGCTTGACGAGCTGAGTCGGGGCATCATAGTCGGGTATGTTGAGCCACAGACCGTGGGAAATCGCTGTGGTCACCCCCTGCCGCATACTAAAAGGGTACCCACGTACAAAGTCCGCCCCCTCCCGGTAGGGATCGTAGAGCGTGTTGAAGAAGAACGGTGTCGATGGAGTCTCCAGGTTGTGAATGTGTTGTGCCAATGCGTCAATCTCTTTCCCGCTCGGATCCTTGGCCACCTGCATTCATTCGGTTTTTCAATTTTTGATAAGTACGAGTTAGTTAATGTAACATTCCGAGTTTCAAATCCAATAAAGATTTTCCCTCTCTATCAAAATATTTGAATGTCAATTGTTAAAAAATAGTAGTAATATTAATCATTGAAAAAATTAAAGGAATGTTGAGTATCGTAACATTGAAGTAATTAGGTTCTAATATCAATCGATCGGTCAATCAAACTTATGATATTACTATAATAATTTTTGTAATTTTGGATACTGTATCGTTAGTATGGTATTCCTTCAAATTTTTTAAATAAGCCCTCAATCCGTTCTGCACGTAGCTATCAGTTTTTGCATAAGTGTTCGGTACAAGTAGCTGTAGCTGAAAAATTATTATTTGAAAAGAAAAATTAATTAAATTTGAAAAGTAGCTTCCGAAAGCTCCCAAAAGCTACCTTCATATTTGCACAATTACTAAAATAGCATCCATATTATTAAATACTTTAATTGAAGAATTAGTCTCATCGCAGAAAGAAAAATCAAATACACGTAATTTTTTATTTTTTATTTAAAAACATTCTACACACATAGGCGCGCACATATTCATACACTAAAATCAGAAGTACAAATTTGCAAACACATGAAATATAAAAGTAAGCAAACAAGAGAAGAAAACAAAAGACAAAATTGTGCTAATAAATAAATTCAATAAAAATGGCATCCATAATATCAGAATCGAAGTAGAAATCGAACTAAAGAGGTATTAAGAAAACAAAATAAGAAAAAAAGAAAAGAGAAATTTAAAAAGACTCACAAAGCAATCATCATCAATGGTGAAGACATATTTCTTCTTGGAGATCAAGAAGCCAAAGTTTCGGCAGGAGGAGTCCTTGAAGGAGATGATCCAGGACTTAGGTCCCAGGACCCTCTCAATATCGTTCCGGTTGTGGAGCTCGTAGTCGAACCCTTCGGGTACCTTTATGGTCCGGGTCGGGTCGCCGTCCTGGATTATGATCAGATGGTAAGGCTGGAAGAACGGCCTCCACTGCTCCAGGAAGTCCAGGCTCCTGATCGTTGGAATCACAATGTCCACCAGATCCGCCGCCGCCGTCGTCGACATTATTTTGGAATTTTCTGCGGCAAGGAGAATATGGTGTGTGTGTGTGTGTTGACTGTGGAGGGAGAGGGAGGGCTTGGGGGAAGTATTTATAGCCGTGGCTATGGAAAGATTGCTGCAATCCCAATAAGGTAAAAATATATATATATATATATATATATATTTTTTGGTACATAATAGGAGTAACAAGGTAAAAAAGTTAACATGAAATCTTCTTTTTTTTGGATTTGGAATGAAATTGTTTTATTTTATTAAATGATTATTCATTTGGACCTCAATTTAATATTTTTTTATTTTTCTCTGGCTTCGACTGCGCAAAAAAATATTAATAATAATATTTTCTATTAAACCAAACATAATTGCCCTGAGTGGTATGGTGCTCTGGAAGATTAAATAAATGTTTCGGGTTCGAGCCTTTGAGTATGCAAAATTCTGCTTTGGGTGAGGTAAACCTTCAATGCGCACTAGATCATCGAGTGATTAGTCTTGTGCACAATGTGGCTTGAGGATACCCGGTATACGTGAAAAAATATTTTATACTCCCTCCGTCCCACTTAACTTGTCTTGTTTCACTTTTGCACACAATCCAATGCACTTTTTCAACTGCTAATATCTCAAAATGCGTACATCAAAAAATTATGTAAAATACATATTCTAAAACTACATGATTATACGATTCTAACAAGACCCGACTCGACTATTTTTTCCAAATATATACATAAAATAAAATTGAGTCAAAGTAGAATAATGAAAGTGAAACAGGACACGTTAGCTGGGACGGAGGGAGTACTAAACGCAATTGACCTGAGTTGTATAAGGCTCTGATAAGTGATAGCTTAATCAAGGTCTCAAGTTAAAGTATTTGTATATGCAGAATTCTGTTTTAATAGATACAGCCCTTCAATGACCATCCGATCTTCGAGGGATTAGACTTGAGAGTCCCAAGATGGGACCAATCAGGCCTGGAAATACTCGATTATTCACCGAAAAAAATTTAATACTCCCTCCGTCCCACTAGAAGTGTCTCAAAACTTTTGGCACAGTATTTTATGTGGGGATAGTTAGTATTTAATGTAAGGGTAGATTAGTATTTAAAGTAAGGGTAACTTAGTAATTTAGTTGATGTGATTTTAATGTGTTTGAATTTTTAATTGAATTATTTATATGTGATGTGATGATTGTGAGTTGAAATTTATTAATACTCCCTCCGTTCCACGAATTGTGGCTCGTATTCCTCTTTGGGTTGTCCCACGAATTGTGGCCACTTTCCATTTTTAGATAAATTTAATTAAAATAATTATGATTAGAATATTAATGGTTTCTAAATCCCATTAAAGTAATCACTTTTACTATTCTGCACAACTCCCACTACACTTTTATTTTTCTACACAAAGTCCCTTGCATTTCTTTAATTCTTCATATTTTAAAATTGGTATAAATAAAAATTATATAAAATATATATTCTAAATCTAGACGTCTAGACGATTCTAACAAGACCACACTTGAATATTTTTCTCTAATTAAATCATTACAATAATATTTTGTCAAAGTTAAACAATAAAGAAAGTCAAAATTCATTAAAATTTAAACACAAATACCCACATCACTTTAACCATTAAACCTCACCACACCCCACCACATAAATTACCGTGCCCAAAAGAAACGAACCACAATTCGCGGGATGGAGGGAGTAGTAGTGTATCTAAAATTTTAGTATATTTATTTATTGATGTGATGTGATGAGTGTAGGTGGTTGATTAATATTTAATAATTTTCAAAAATGGAAATGAGACAAAGGTGTTGGGACGGATCAAAAAGAAAAGTGAGACATAAATAATAGGACATAAATAATGGGACGGAAGTAGTATTTCTATATCCATCTTTGGTTGATCTAGTTCCCTACTAGTACGTGATTGGCGTTGGATTTGATATAAATGATTAGGGGTGGGCACGGTTCGGTTATCCTGAGTTTTTCAGGTATTTGTATTTGTATTTGAACCGGACAAATACTTAGATGAAGTATTTGTATTTGTAACCTGACTCCTCGGTTAACCGGGGGTTCGGTTTCGATTCGATTCAGCGGTTAAGCGATTCGGTTCGAATATTTTATCCAAGTCTATTAAACTTTATAATCAAATCTTTATTTCTTAATTTTTAACCTTTGTATGTTTATTTTTGAGGTTATTACAATACATAAAAAAAAATCATATAGTTATTGAATTCGGTGGTTCATTTTAGTGTTATCAAACTATATTATTATATTTAAAAAAATCTTAGTTTAGTATCTATTTCAATAATGAGTATTCTTAAGAGCAAAAAATTAATAAAGGAAATATTTTTTTATAGTTGTCTTTATTGACATATAATTATATACCATCAAATTTGCATAATATATACAATATATATAATTTTTTAAAATACAATAAACATATTCGGTTCGGTTCGATTAATCGGGGAAAAAAAATTATAGTATTTGTATTTGTATTTGAACCGGACAAATACTTAAATGAAGTATTTGTATTTGAACCGGGATTCTCGGTTAACCGGAAATTCAGTTCGATTTCGATTCGATTTTGCGGTTCAGCAAATCGGTTCGAATATTTTGTCCACCCTATAAATGGTATATGTATTCCCGCAAAGAGGACGTGAATATGGATGTAAATCCATAATTATTTTGATGTCAAAATTCAACTCTAAATCATTTAGTCAACTCAACCCAATAAGCTGGACACCAACGGCTAATCTTCAATTGCATTAAATATATACTACATGCTACATTCTTTTTTGGATACCTACACGCTACATTCGATTTTTTATTACGTTTATATTCTTACATTTTATGCAATTCACAATACATTTTCAATCTTTAATAATTCAAATTGTATAAAAATAAAAAAAATAAAAAGTTGATATTGTAAACTACAGTATTGGATGAATCCAACAAGATTTTACTCAATCAATTGTACTAAAAAAATTAGTTAAAGTTACTTAATAAACAATGACAAACCTTCATGTGTATCATTTTTTAAGGAACGGATAAGGTATATTTCTATATGTAAATTGGGGTAATTTTGTATAAAAATTTGAATAACTTCCATCCTACATTAATAAATATATATATATATATATATATATATATTGTTGAATAGCCAGGGTAGGGAAGGGTGGTGGGAGCCAATGCCACACAAATATTTATTTTTCTTTTTTTGATGAGCAAATATTGATTATACATTAATATTAAGCAAATTAAAATAATACTAAAATTATGTTACTATGAAATAGTAGTATACAATTTGCATGAAGTATTATTTGTAATATCCATATAATTTAAAAGGGACAAATTAATTTCATTTCATAATTTTAGTGAATAGTGATTATTACGAGTATTTATTTGTAATAATTTTTTTTGATCTACGGAATTTGAAATGTAAATTTGTAATCTGGATGTCGTGGTTTGGCAAGTGTTCATCAACTCTTCACTTCCCGGGATTGGGAACTGACACAAGTGGTCAAATTCCATGACTCTCAACATTCAGGTTGAGGGTTCGATTTCCACCCGTCCCCCCTTATCTCCCATTTATCCATTTGTAATTATGTAGTATGAACCCACCATCCTTTCCCTAGCATGTATAGGCTATTAGGGAGAAAAAAAAAACTCATCCATCCCAATTTATTTCATATGTGCTTACAGGGACAAGTTTGAAATTAAGATAAACATATACTAGAATATTCATCACCCTATAATCGCATCTTATTGTTAACTAATGTATACATACATGCGTTACATATTTTGTCTTTTGTTTTAGGTATTGTCGACATATTCTAGTATAACCGATCGGTATATGGGCAGGCATAGTAAGAATTAGACAAATAAATTGTCACCAATTTTAATATATTAATGTCGTGCAATATTTATTTATTTATTGTTTTGTTAGATAAATGTGTCATTTTTTTTTTTCTTTTTCCGGGGGGATAATTGATAAATGAGTCATTATTAATCAAGAATGGAAAACCTGCATATCATCGATTATAAAACATGATTATTATTATTATTATTATTATTATTATTATTATTATTATTATTATTATTATTATGCGTATACCGGGTATCCTCATGCCAGCCCAAAACTAATCTCTCGAGAATTTGGTGGAAATTGAAGGGTTTTATCTCCCAAAGCAGAATTCTGCATACACAAAGGCTCAGTGGCGAAACCACATACTAGTATGGGAGTACTTGAGCCCCTCCATAAATAAGAATGTTGAGCTTTTAGGTATATAGGGGTGCAATCCATCTTTCAAATTTTTAATATAGGGAGGAAGAAGACAGTTTATATTCCTCCAATTTAACATTTTTTTTTATTATTATTATTTCGTTTCCTAATTAAGTACATTAATTGATAGGGATTCATATGTCCCACCCTAATTTTGTTTATAATTAATTTCATGAGCTTATCAAGATGAGCCACTTTGGTTCATATATTTTTGAAAAAATTAGCCGAGCATAGCTTTCATATAATGTTTTGATTCCGCACTAAATAATCATATTTGAGCCCTCTCTTATTTTAAACTCTAGTTTCGCCACTGTAAAGGCTCGAAATCCGAGACTTTTGTTTAAGCTGTCAGAGCACCATACCACTTAGACCAATTGCGTTTGGTAAAACAGGAAAAATTAGATATACTACTATTCATTTTGTATGAAATGAATAAATTCTTACTTCTGTATTTTTGTCCTTGGGCATATATTAGTGTATGTGTTCCTACAATAGAATGTTCCCATTATATATGGGTATCAATACTGATTAATAATATACTAACAGATTAAGGGAATTAGTCAATTCATTATCTAGTCAGTTAGGAGCTCCAATTATGAATGCATTTTATTCAAGTTTCTTGAAGGGTATATTTTGTATAATTTTGTGATATATTTAAAATCCGCTTAAATCTTACAAAAAACGTTATAACCCCCTTTAAGATATATAGTGGACCCAAACGTAAATGTTGAGTGAAAGGGAATGAAAATTACATTTAAAATTTGTTATCACTGAAATTTCGGAGGAGCGGAACCTCTCTTTGATTGCTGAACTTAGGGAAAGATTACAAGGAATATAAAAAGAAAATTACAGAAATTGAAAGAAAGCTGTAAAGAAATTGAAGACAAAAAGCAGGAAACGAAGTAAAAGTGCAGAAAGCTGTAAAGAAAATAAAAATATAAAGTGCGGCTCTTTGAAAAGTGTTGAAGGTGTTTTCCTTTGGAGCCACATTGAGCTTATATAGGTTTAGGGAACCTAGGGTTTCCTCAGGCCCATGAACTCTTCTCTCAACGCTTCACCGTGATTTTCTTCTCTTTAGTGGTGCTTGGTCGCGATTTCGTTCCTTTGATGGCACCTCACCTTGATATTTTCCTTCTATGGTGCCTCATCACGATATTCTTTCCTTTTATGGTGCCTCATCATGACTCTCTATATCGTGTCCTTCTTCAGTTTCTTCTACTGGATATATCTTTACGGGCTGCGCCGAACAATTTAGTAATTGGGTCAGAAAGTGATGAACCTTACTATTTATTTTATTGGATTAACAGATGCTCCCCTTACGCAATTTGTCTGACAGAATTTTTAAGACACATTTGCGCGCTTAACTTAGGGTTCAGAGTTTTGGCCCATTAAGGCCCATTAGGGTTAATCCTAACTCTATAAAGGCCTCCAAATTTCTAGTTTCCAAAAATTTGGCTTCACTTTCCAAAACTCCTCACTTTCCAAAAATTCCTCTCCTCCTCTTCTCTTCCTCCTTGTTCGCCACCACCCCTAAGGGCTTGAGCTTCTGCGCGTCCTGCTGCTGCTCCGCTGCCGTTGAGATTCCGGATTGCCCTGCTCCGGTCTTCACCCGTGATCAGTTTCCAAGCTGGCCGCTGTCTCAGAGACGCCGCCATCCAGATCCGGGCTTCCTCAGCGTCGCTGTCTGCCTTCTCAGCGCCACCATCCTTGTTGAGCTGAGGCCGCCATCTCCGTCATCACCCCGGACCGCCATTGCCTTGAGGGCCGCCATCGTGATCTCGATCCTCCTCAGCGCCGCCATCAACCACGAAGCCGGGCCGCCACTTCGCTTCACGAGCCACCATTCGTGAGGCGCCGCCACCCCCTGTCTGGGCCGCCATCCTCTTCAGTGCCGCCAGGCTGCCACTGCCTAGGCCGCCATCCCTGCCTGAGCCGCCAACCGGAGTGCCAGGCCGCCATCTCCATCGTCCCCCGGGCCGCCACCATCGATCAGCCTTTGACATGGTCTCGAGCCGCCATTGTCTCATCCGCCACAAGCCGCCATTGGGATTGCTTCCGGGCCGCCATTGGAGTGGCCACCGCCGCCATCTCCATCTCCTCGGGCCGCCATCCAATTTTCCCCGGGGCACCACTTGCTTGTCTGACTCATGGATCAGGTCAGTTAGCTGTCCTCTATCCTTGTTATGAATATTTTGTTAGTGGAGACTTATAACTTGTGCCGGGAGGGCGATCATGGATTTGTGATTCGAGACTAGGACTTTGTAATCTTGGTATTTCTGAGCTATGTAGATCTTGAATTTTGTGCCGGGCTTGTATGTGTTTTTATGTTGATCTGCGTCTTTTTAAACACACTTACTAGATTAATCTGCCTTGTTTTGCTGACGCATACCTCTCTGCGCATACTGAATCACATAGGGTTTAGAAAACCATGCCATGTCCGCAGTTTGATTACTCAACCTTGTAATTACCTGATACTATCCATATCTGTTTGATGATATAGGACTTGGTTGAGTCAGCCACACCGGCCGCCACTGGTCTACCTCGGACCGCCACTGATCGTCTCCCCGAGACGTCGTCGGCCGCTATCCAGGGGTCACCAGCCACCACTGCCCTGGCCACCACCCCATCAGCTCGGGCCGCCATTCCCATGCCAGGTTTTGCTGCCTCGTCGTCTCGCGGGATGGCATTCCAGGTTGATCACATCCTTGGCTTTGCTTGCATGTTCATATTAAATTGTTAATTTGTTGGCTTGTTGACTCACCCATATATCTTCATGATAGGACGTCGCGAGGTCTGCTCAGCCCTCGTCAGCCAGCCAGGTCGTCCCAGCCACCAGTGCTCGGGCCACCACTCTAGTATTCCAGCCCCTGTCTTCATCCTCTCCCATGGCTCAGGTTCGTTTTGCCGCATATTACTTGTTTGGTGGCCTGTATTCGTGTCCCTTAATCCTATGTTACTTCTTGTAGAGTGTGGAGAGGTCGCTTATTCCAGACTCTGATGATAAGGCTTATGACTTCGACCACCCGGAGTCGGAGCCCTTTCTGCATCCATTTCACAGGACGAGTGTGCTTGTAGACGAGGCTCGAGAGTTTTTATCATGTAGATGCCCGATCACTGAGGCCACGTTCACTAGAGCCTTTGTGTCTCAGACCAAGGCTATTCGGTCTCAGTAATCTGGCACTTCTGCTCCCAAGTCAAAGGCCAAGGTTCCCCAGACTGACGGGAATGATGATCAGAGCAGTTTAGGCAAGTACATTTCGTGGGTTCACCATATGAGAGGACGTACTACCGAGTGGCGCAGATGGGGGATTGATGATGCTATCACCCTATCTACCCAGCCTGTGGTGTTAGATCACCGCCTGATTTACTACCTCATGGGGTTCTGGAATTCCACCGTCAATGCCTTCCAGTTTCCTTGCGGCTTCGTGGGTCCCACTCTCCTTGATGTTATGATGATCACGGGGCTCTGTGTGGTTGGGTCGGAGCTGACACAGTCGGCTACTGATGATCCTACACTTGGTTCTGCGATTTGTCCTTCGGGCAAGGTAGCCAAGCAGTACGCTGCTTACATCGATCATAACAAGACGACTGGGAGTTCCCCTTCTATGTGGGATGAGCACATGGCTTTTCTACTGTTGTGGTTCAACCGATTCATCATCTGCTCGAGCGCTCGGACTGTTCTACGCACCGCCCTGCCCCTTGTATTGGCTATCATGAGTGATCATTCTCGGGCCATTGGTTCATATTTCCTTGGCACCCTATTCAGTAGCATTTCCAAGCTTGCTGATATGTTGGCTATTGGGCGAGATCCCACTAACTCGGCTTCCTGGCCGTTATGGTTTCTGCAATTGTAGGTTCAGCTGTATTTCCCTCGGTTATTTACTGGTGTGCCTCGTCCTGGCTCGAGGGAATGTTCTGAGGGTGACCCGTTTGGCGGATTGTTAGCTGCTGATTCCGTGAGGATTAGCAGGGATGGCCTCCTGAAGCGGGATAGTCTAGGGATTGTCCGCTTGTTCCTTCATCACAGGCCATCTTACCATGATTTGTTTGTTTACGCTCCAATGGGGAAGTTGATGACCTCACTTGTGTGCGAGCCTGCTCGGCCAAATGGCTTTGATGGGGAGACCACTCGGAATATTAGTATGAAGCCCCATATGCTTCTGAGTGGGGTGCGGAAGAACGACGCGTCCAATCCAGTTATAGCTGAGCATACTGTCCTCATCTGCTCGCTCGTCAGTTTGACTGCCATCTTGGACTTCCTCATAGAGTAAAGTGGCCGGTTCGTTTTACCAGGAACGAGAGGATGACAGACGCCGGTATTCGGGCTGTGGTTGCTTTCTCGTCTCGCTTGACGCATTCTAGCTACCTCCCCTTTACTCCGACAAGGTCGCTTGCTGCCGGTTTCATAGCGTGGGGGACGCTATACATCACTTCTATCCTGCCGCCTTATGACCAGATTACAGCTCGTTTTGGGGACCCGCATCATGGATCAGTTTCTTCGAAGCAATCTAGTGCTCGTGGTGCTGCGTCGGTCCCTAATTCCGCTTCTCGCGGTGTTGCCCCGAAGTCTAAGTTTACTGCGGCTTCTTCATCTCGCAAGCGCCAAAGAGGTATGTTGAATTGTTCCTTTGTCAATATGGCTCTTTATAAACTGCTTCGGTCCTTTACTGTTTCTCTTTCTGTAGTTGATGATGAAGCAAGTGAGGGAGATGAGGACGCTCCAGGCGGTGATGGTGGTCATGATGATGAGCCTACTGCGAGTACTGTCGATGAGGAGTCGAGCTCTAATGAGGGAGAGTCGAGATCCAGTGATGAGGAGTCACGCCCAAATGATGAGGAGGACCCTGCAAATGATGGCGGCTGCGGTGATGATCCTATGGCGGAGGATCATGAGGATGATTATAGTACCCGGGATGACGACCATACAGAGGGAGAGTCTATGGAACCCCATTGAGAGGATGGTCGCGCAGATATTGTAGATGAGGAGGGCAGCGCTGATCATAGCCAGGCGGATGAGACTATTGTTGATGTTGATGTGGCCACCGACTCTCGCTACTCCTCTTCTTTGGGCAGAATTTCTGACGATCCCACATCGTCTATGGACGAGTTGTTTGCTCGTGCTAACTACATCATCAGACTGGTGCCATGGTGACTGGCACTGACGATTCCTCTCCTACCATAGCTGTCCAGGTATATCCCGCCACTTTGGTTTTGTTTATTCATATTGGTCTTAGCACTGTAGTGACACCCTTCCTTTCCGTTCAGGTGGATTTCCCTTCCTTTCAGGTTGGCGATCATGCCTCTGCAGTTATCTCAGCTGATCCCGAGTTGATCTCTCAGGTACTCCTTAGTTACATCCCTATTCCCTTTTTCTCTATTTTGCCTAAGAAAACGTTCTAAAGGCAGCTATCTTCTAGACCCCCACGGATCAGATAGATTATTCTCTTTCTATTCAGGCTGCAGATCATACCTCCACGACTAGCCAGACTGTCCTTTCGGTGATCTCTCAGGTACTCCTTTGTTGCATTCTCATTTTCTCTTTTCCTTATCTCTTAAGGATATGCTCCAGCCCTTCCCTCTAGATTCCTACGGATCAGGCAGATCACTCTGTGGCTAATGCTCCTGCTCTTTCAACTGATTTGGTCGCGCCGCCTCCTCAGGTATGTTTCATCTCGTTTTTGTCATTGTAAGATTCCTTTGAAACATACTGATGTAAACTTGTCTTCAGGCACCCACGGATCCTCTTTCAGGGCCCGCGACCTCTTTATCCTCAGTTTCCCGGGCACTTGCTCCCATTAGTGGAGCCATCACTTCGGCATGTGAGGCGTTTGACCGCCTTCTATCCATCCAGACCGACCTACTCTCTGCTGAGGTGGTTTCTGGTCTCGATTGCTTGCTTGACGATGTTAGTGCAGTTCCCGCCTTCGTTGAGGATGTTGGCTTTCTTGACTTCTCAGAGCTCATCTCTGATTTGTCTATTTCCTACCCTACTTTTAGTAGCACCGCGGACCAGTCTGCCCAGGACCTGACGTTTCTTGATGATCTTGAGGCGCGACACCATGATATTTGTTCTCAGATAGAGGCCATTCATTCTCAGTGTGAGCAGTTGTCTGCTGATCGCGGAGCTAGAGAGATCGTAGATCACAGCTGGAGAGTGTCATTACGCAGGCAGAGCATGATATTGTGGAGGCGGAGCGTATCATTTTGGAGAGGAGGTGCACCATTCAAGGGGCCAAGAATGAGCTCGCTATATTGGAGCCTGCATTAGATGCCCGAGCTACTATTTTGGAGACTACTTATGGCCGTTTTGCCACAGATGAGCGTGGTCTATCGGATGAGTTGTCCGGAGCCCGGGCTCGTCGGCTTCGGTTATCTGCTCGCGCTCGTGCTTCTGCGGCTGCATTTCGTCGTCTGACGGACATCTTCGGGCGCACGCGTGATCAGTGGGCCATCATGCATCGTCGCATACTAGCACTGCTTTACTTTCAGTACACTTTTGGGTCAGCCCATCGGCCTTGTGATGGTCAACTCTTGTCTTTACTTCAGGATGTTATAGCTACTTTTTGGCCGACTTTGTGATTGGCCACTTTTGATGCATTTATGATGTTTACTGTGATTCCCAGACTGATGGATAGAACACTTTGAGATACTTTGCATTTATACTCTGCTTGTATTCTTGACCATCGATGTCCATCAGCTTGTATGCACCATTAAATAATCTTTGCGTTACAATGAATGGTCCTTCCCAATTTGGAGACCACTTCCCCGTCTCATTATCACTCACACCCGAGGGTAAAATCACTTTCCACACCAGGTCTCCTTCGCTAAAGGTTTTGCCTCGAACCCTCTTATCATAATGCCTTGCCATTCTCAGCTTTTGACGACGGATGTTTCCAAGGCCATGAGCTTGTCACTATCCGCGGTCTCCAATTCTTACAACATGGCCTCTTCATACTTAGGCAAGTGTAAGTGATGCTGCTGGGCCACTCTTAGAGAAGGGACTGTGACCTCCAAAGGTAGAACGACGTCATGACCATATGTCAGGTAGTACGGCGTGAATCCAGTGGCTACAGACTTAGAATTTCTGTAAGCCCATAGGACCTCTGATAAGGCCTCATGCCACTTTCTTGGTTTCTTGCCCACTGCCTTCTTGATCATACTTATCAAGATTTTATTGGTGGCCTCGACTTGACCATTTGTTTGGGGGTAGTATGGAGTGGAGTATATATGCGAATCCCAAATTGTTTGGCAAAAGCTAAAAACTTTTCGCTAGTGAACACTGTACCTTGATCGGCAGTGATTGTTTGAGGGATTCCAAATCGGTGTATGGGTTCCGTCACGAACTTAATTACATCGTTTTGATCAATCTTCCTCATTGGCCATGCCTCCACCCATTTGGTGAAGTAATCAGTGGCCACAAGTATGAATGCATGGTTTTTAGACGACGGCGGATGAATTTTCCCAATAATGTCCATTCCCCAGCCACGGAAGGGGCAAGGCTTTATGACTATGTGTAATTCTTCCGCCGGTACTCTTTAAATCAGGCCGTGTTTCTGGCAGGCCTGGCAACCGCGAGCATTTATGATGCAATTCTCTATGATGGTTGGCCAGAAGTACCCGTGGTGATGAATACTCCATCTCATGCTAGGCCTTGCCCGATGGAAGCCGCATATTCTCTCATGGACTTCTCCCATCACCAGCTTAGCATCTTCAGGACCTATACACTTGAGCAGTAGTCCATCGACCACCCTTCGGGATAACTCGCCATCGACCAGTGTGTATATTAAAGATTTTACCTTTAACGAGCTATCTCCCCCAGATGACGGATTCTCGAGGTATCATGTGATCTCGTTCCTCCAATCACTAGTTGAGTTGTGACCTTGCTGGTCCTCATCTTGGTCTACAGGCTGACTCGTGATTGCAACAACATCTGCCCCCCTAGGGCGTCCAGTCTGCCAGTAGCTTGAAGCAAGTTGAGCAGCCTCGTTGGCCTCTTGATTTTGGCGTTTAGGTACGTGGGTAATTGTAGTGTCCGAAAATTTGTCCAGCAGTTCCAATGCCATTTTGTAACACTTAATCAGCCTTAGTCTCTTGCACTCGTATTCTCCCGTCAGTTTCTTTAAGATGACTTGGGAATCTCCAAAAATTGTGATGGACTTTGCACCCTTCAGCAGCGCTGTCTCGAGGCCAAATATCAAAGCTTCATACTCAGCTTGATTATTGGTGGTGCCAGGTTCTAGTTCCCAAGCAAGCTTCCAATGTTGTCCAAGAGGATTAGTGATTGTATTACCGGCTCCCGAGCCGCTGCTTGCACAAGATCCATCAAAGGTCAATTCTCAAGGTTCGAACCCTATGAGGGACGCCTCTTTGGAATCTTCTGGCAACATCAACGAAGGATGTTGAGCTAAAAAATTGGCTAAGGCTTGTCCCTTGACTGCTTTCTGAGGGATGTGTATAAGAGTAAAGGGACTGATCTTCATAGCCCATTTAGCCTAGCGACCCTTTAATGCTGGCTTATGCAGAAGTGTCCTTACCAAGTCAAAGGGAGCTACCACATTGACTGTCCTTGGCAACATGTAATTTGCTAATTTGCTACAGGATTATACTGGAGCGTAGCACAACTTCTCTAATGCGGTGTATCTTACCTCTGGCCCCGTAGAGTCTTGCTAAGGTAATAGATAGCTCTTTCCTTGCTGTCCTCATCATCTTGTGCAAGTAAGCACCTGATAGATTCTTCGGCGGCTGACACGTATAGCTTTAGAGGCACTCCAGTCCTTGGTGGTATCAACACTGGAGGATTGCCCAACGCCCTCTTTATTTCTTCAAAGGCCGCTTGATGCTCAACTGTCCAAAGGAACGTCTCGTTCTTCCTTCCTTTAAGCAAGGTAGTGAACGCTTTCATCTTCCCTGCAGCGTTAGCAATGAATCTCCTTAAGAAATTAATCTTGCCAATCAGTGACTGCAGCTCCTTGAGATTGGACGGTGCGCGGCCTTAGCTTTGTTCTTATCCACCTCGATGCCTCCCTCATATACCAGGAAACCTAAGAAGTACCCTGCCGCCGCTCCGAAGGCGCACTTAGCTGGATTGATTTTTAATCCATGTTGTCTCATCCGAATGAAGGCATCTTCAAGGTGGGCCAAGTGCTGCCCAAATTCACATGATTTAACAACGATGTCATCAATATAAACTTCAAGTGTATGGCCAATTAAATCATGAATAATCATGTTCATGGCCCTTTGGTATATTGCCCCAGCATTCTTCAAGCCAAAGGGCATGACTACCCATTCGAAAATGCCAACAGGCCCTGGGCAACGAAAAGCAGTTTTGTGTACATCACTTTTAGAAATAAAGATTTGGTTGTATCCAGAATAACCATCCATTAATGATAAAAATTTGTAACCGGCGGCCGCATCAATAAGCATATCGGCCATAGGCATTACATACTCATCCTTGGGTGTCGCCAAGTTTAAATTCCTAAAGTCTATACAGACTCTTAATTGACCATTCTTCTTTACGACAGACACAATATTTGCAAGCCATTCTACATAACGACAAGTTCTAATGTAACATGCTCTAAGAAGCTTCTCAATCTCAGCCTTTATTTTTGGGATGGTGTTTGGATCAAACCGTCTAGGCGGCTGTTTGTGAGGTCTGAACTCGGGGTGAGTTGGCAACTTGTGCTCCACGAGTTCCCTTGAGAGTCCTGACATGTCTATGTACTGCCACGCAAAACAATCTTTATACTTCTGAATCAGCTCCACTAGTTGGTGCCGCTCCTCTTCGGGTAATGAAGCGCTTATTTTTGTGAGTTTCGGCTCTGCATCCGTCCCGAGGTTGATGTCTACAAGCGGTTCCTTGGCTTCCGGACTAGGCAACGTCCACTTCATAGGGGATGGCCACTCAGATAGTCTTCTATCAGTCAGGTTCTTGGATTTGTCTTCGGCACCCATCATCATCTCAGTGGTGGCGAGACGCTGTAGCAAGTCCTTGTAGATGTCCTGGCTACTCATCATGTGGAGCCTGAGGGCTCTTGTCGGCTGTCTACAAGATGTAGCTTGAAGCCGCTGGAAGTAAAGTCGATGGAGTCCAAGTCCACATCCACACCAACTAAATCCAACGCGGGCTGGATATCTTCCAAGTAAAAGATTGCCTCGTTGTTGTTGCGGTCTTGCCCTCTGAAGGGTTGAGGATCTACTTCCACCAACTCTACTTGGTCACCATCCCAGATAAGCAGCTGTTGGTGTAAGGTAGATGGCATGCATTGCGCCATGTGAATCCAATTGCGTCCCAGTAGTGCAGCGTAGCAAGTCTTTGACTTTACCACAAAGAAAGCCACTTCGATAGTCTTAGAACCCACAATGACATCAGCCGTTATGAACCCTACAGGTTGAGTCGCTTCTCCCACAAAGCTGCACATCCTGACCCTGGTGGGGATCAGATCCTTCTTACTCTTACCGATCTTCTTTAGAGTTGACATCGACATTACATTTGTCGCTGCCCCATTGTCAACAAACACCCTGCTCACGGGTCGTCCGTCAATATGGGCTTTGATATATAAGGGCCTCAATTGCCTAGTCTGGGATGCCTCTGGTTTAGCAAACTATGGAAAACTGGTCCCTGTGTAGACTGGCCACCTAATTCTTCAAAAAGAAATCTGGTGGGATGTGAAAGCTCCGCTATCATTTCATCCATCTCTCAATGAGTATGGCAAATGATGGCTCTTTCTCATCCCATATCTCAAATTCAACATCGCTAATTTCCTTATCTGCCGCCAGTCCCACTTGCATAGGCACAGCGGGGTCTGTTAGCTCCTCTTCTTGCCCATACTCATAGCCTGCTTCCATAAGCTCATCTTCTAGGCCAACCCAGAAAGCATCGTCCTGGTTAGTCTCCTCATCGAGCTCCATGTCATTCAACATGTCAAGGTCTTCAGTCTTGATACCTAGAGAACCTATGCCAACCTGAGGCTTCTATTGATTAGCCTCCATGGCTGCTTCCACATCTTTGGAAGTGACCGCACCGAAGCTTACTTGTGCAACCTCGCTGGTTGTTTGGACCTCAGGCTGCGGCTTTGTCTGTTCATTGCAAGGAATCCCTCATAGCTGTCGGGTTCACTTCCCAACTCACCGGCTTGGTGGGCAACTATCTAAGCAAGGTATCTAGTCAGCACTTTCATCATAGCGAGCTCTCTTGTACTAGCTTCACCCGGTTCACCCATACGATCAAACCTTTCCATGAATTTCTCTACCCAAGACTTGCTTCCGTTCTTTCCGTCATTTGGTTCGGCCACGACGACCGCTTTACTTTTGTCTTTTGGCGGCTGAGTGTTAGTCTGAGGAGATGCAGCCCTTGTGATCCTAAGAGATGGCGGCCGACGCTCTGCCCACTGCAACCTCTCCTGCACTGGCCTTCTAGTGGAAGGCGATGGAAATTGGGGTGGTCTCCTAGAAGCCTCATGCGTTCTTCCCCTGTCAATTCTGTGGTTTGTTCCAAGCCTCTCATGTACTGGCTTCCAAGGTGGTATGGGCGAACTAGGCTTTCTAACCAAAGGCCTCCAATCCGGACGTTGGAGCCTCTCATGAATAGGCTTCCGCCGTTCTGAGGTTTCCTCTTGGGATCTGAAGTAAATTTGTTGTACTGGCTTCCGAGGCTTAGAAGACTCCAACTTACGAATCTGGGGTTCCCACTGCCGCATTTCCTCGGCATATCGTCTCTGGGGCCGCCTATACTGACTTCTAGTCATGGATGGCGGTTCCTGTTGAGCAGGTTTGGTTCCTGCTCGATTCCTCATCCACCGCTCGGCTTCAGCGGAATGTTGTGGCCGTCTCATCAAGGTTGGCACCACATGTACTCCATGTCTGTAATCTCGAGTAATAGGCTGGTGTCTTCTATTCTAACGGACTTCCAAGGCAGGCTTTGGGATCTCAATCCTTAATGGATGATTCTTCTTCTTCTGATGTTTTTTCTTCGGCCTCGAGGAATTTCTTGAAATCTTCTATAGTTATGTTTCTAAATTTTAGTTGTTTCTTATACAACTCCTTCTGTAACACCCTAGATTTGGTAACTCAGGCCGGGATGCCACCGCCACACCTCCCTAGCAAGACACGTCAATTCGAGCTTACTAAAGAGATGTAAGGCTATGGGTACTTGAAAGAATTTAAAACATTTTGAATAATGAGTCCGGAATAATAATACTTAATTTTAAAATACGAGATAGTAATCATCCATGCACGCAATAGAGTAAGTAATGCAGCGGAAAGTAATCGCGGCCAACATGGCCAAAACTCGGGTTTAACAGGCCCAATTAGACAGTATTAAAAATGCAGGAAATGAAAGTGTTCATGAAATAGTTTCCCCAAATGCATGAGCATGCATCACTCGACATACTCTGTAGAAGAAAAATAACAACGGGATTATCAGTATAAAAATATACCGAGTAAGTCAATTCCTAACAAAACAATTAAGGGGTTACATGTGTTTAATTAAAAATAGATATTTCATGCTTCAATGAAAATATTTACAATTCATAGTTTAACTTGCAGCGGAAAAGCATAATTAATTATACGAGACTAGAATACATAATTTAAAGGGATAATTAAAAAGCGTAATTTAAAAACGTGATAAGTAAATACAGCTTAATTAAATACACACACAAGTCTTTTAATATTATCCCGCTAACTAAGAAGAGGACACCACACAAGGGAGATCACTAACGATGCAATATCAAATAATAGGACCACTAACGAGGCATCCAAATAAAAGGGAGACCACTAACGAGGCAGTCTCAATAATCGTAGGACCACTAACGAGGCAGTCCAAATAAAACACAGCGCGCGAGATCACTAACGAGGCAATCTCAGATAGTAGGGAGACCACTAACAAGGCAGTCTCAAAGATAATTGTATGAAGATCGGCTCAGCCTAGTGAACGGGATTTTTCAAAAATTTATGTTTTGTCGTATAAAAAGATTCGATATCGCATTTCATAGTTCGAGTTTTCTCAAGTTCGAAAAATCCAATTCGTTACAGGTTACACCTTTTTAATTTAAAAGTTCATCTTACAGTCAAAAATTCTGAAATTTACCCAATAGCTAAAAAATACCTTTACGAAAAACTTTCATTTTCGAGTTTCTCAAAATAAGGTTTCGAAATTGGTCGAAATTCGAGTTTATTACAAGAAGGGTTTTCTGCGAGAAAATCCAATTTCGACACAGTTTATTCCAACGCAGATTAATAATACATTTTAAGTCCAAATGGTCTGAAATTTTTACAGGTTGAAGAAGACACCTTAATGAACAACTTTCGTGTTTTATTTGAAACTAATGGGGGTCAGGCGTTCAAAAATCGCCCTCAACACACTGTCAACGCATGGTTTCAAAAATTGGTTCGACACGGTTTCAAAATCCGTACGTTTTAACATATCAAATGAACTTCAAAATTTATGAAATTTTGTATGCATAATCTAAACTTAAATATCTGCAACTTTTGTTACAAATGCAAGTTTTGTTCGGTCTAGAAACAGGTGAAAGGCATGCATCAAGTTAGACCATTGAAACTGTCAAGGTTTCGAACATCCGATTTTCACACAGAAACTTTACGTCGCGATTTGGGGTATCAAATCTTTATGGAATGGCTGAAATTTTGACACAAGGTAGAATACGGTCTTATGAACAAAATCTATGTCGAAAGGTTTTTGGTTTGAATTCCCGAAAATAAGGTTTTAGTCGGATTACAGAAATTGTCGAAAAGAGGGTTTTTGAAATCCGATTTTAGTTTCGAGTTTAGATCTTGTATCTTAAACAACAAGAAACCACAAAAATTGTAGAGTGAGGCCTTGATTTACATGTTTAGAGATTAGGATCGTTATAGGGGCTTTTCGAATGTCCTAGGGTCGCGACGAACAGCCAACTTCTCCGATCTCTTCTTTTTCGCCCCCGGCGTGAAATTGTAACAAGGATTAAAGTGTTAGAATTTCGAGTTTTTGGGATCTATGGACGAATTAAAAACTATACTACAACTTACCAAAGTCCTAGAAGGCAGAGGCTTCGTCCCGATTGACTCGTCTTTGCCGGAATCCTTGCCGGAAAGTGAACTCAAAAGATTTTGGCTTGGAGAGGAAGAATGAGAGAAGAGAGGGTTTGTGTTTTCTGTCAAAAATGGGTAAGGGGACGTCCCAATCCAGTTCTTAAGCCTTTCCTGAGGCTGTGATCGGCTTGCCATCGATAGAAATCGAAAATTTAGCAAGAAAATCGCCATGGAAGGAAAGTTTACACCTTCTGCTCCTCTGGCACGGTGGTGACGCGCTCATATCGAGCGCGCGAGCTCAGCCTTGGGACGCGTCGACCCCTTCTCGCGCGGTGGTCGCGCGTGCTCTCTCAGGGAGACCGTGCGAATAGCTCGCGACATCCGGTTTGGCTGGTTCGAGCGGTTCGTGTGTTCCGTCGGGTCTTTTCTTCTTTTCTCTGTTGGGTTTCTATCCTCTACGTTTTCGGTTCGACTTTTTGGGTCATTTCTGGATCGAAATTCCTATCTTGAATTTATTATGAACTCGGATTAATGTTCGTAACACTTCCGTGCAATAATTTATTTTATTAAATTAATTTCGACTCCACGGGTTCTCGGAATTTAAATTCTTTCATTCTCGAATTTCAAATTTCCCGGGTAATACACCTTCTCTTTTTCAGCATCAGATTCATCCGATAACAATTCCTCATCTTGTTCATTGATTTCAACATGTTCCCCTTCTTGATCCATCCGGCTACTAGAGCCGCCATCATCTGGGTTTGGAATGAACCTAGAAGCACCAACGTTAAGTTGTGGGAATGGGTCTATATCCACTTTCATACCTGCAATTTTTAAGCGTCCTCTTTAATTTTATTCTGTATGGCAGTTCTAAAACTCTGGCATTTAGTAATGCTATGGTGTATAAGTTATGCCACTTACAAAATGCTCGGCCTCGAATGTCCTCGGCCGCTGGTAACTTCTGCCCCTCAGGTAGCTTGATCACACCGTCTTTGAGTAAGGCATCGAACACCTGGCCCGCCCGACTCATATCAAAGAGGTCTTCCTCAGGCTTATACTTGGCCTCTTTTTGTTTTGGCGGCTTGAGAGCCGCACAAGTATGTGGCTTGGCTGTCTGGACTAGCTCTGCAACAGCCACTTCCACAGGTTCGTCCGCTTCGTCGCTGAATCTCACTTCCTCAAAGTGAACTCGACGCGTAGGACGCCTCCCTTCCTGTTCCTCCAGGAATTTTTCCAAGCGAGCCGCTCTCTCGGCCAGCTGGGCAAGATCAGTCGCATCCTGCACAATTAAATGTTCCTTTAGTCTCGGAAAGATATTAGCCACTGCTATATTGGCTATTTCCCTATCCGGGATTGCTATGGGACACCAGCCTTTAAGCCGCTGTAATCTATTGATAAAAGTACTTGCCACCTCATCGACATATTGTTTGGCATTAGTAAGGTCTGCAAAGCTTACTTGTGAGAATGGAGTGTAGAACCTATCATGAAATGCCCGTTCGAGGTCGGCCCAATTTTGAATTGAGTTATGCTGCAAGGAAGTAAACCATGCGAAGGCAGGTCCGGTGAGGGATGAGCTGAACAATCTTAATTTCAGCCAGTCATTGGCCACTGATTCCCCACACTGAGCCGTGAACCTTCCAACATGCTCTACAGTGGACTTGCCATCATCTCCCGAAAAGGTGGTGAACTCGGGCATCTTGAAACCCCTTGGGTAGGGCTGCTTGGTGTCTACCCAGTCAGGATATGGCTTCCTATACGTGAGCCGCTCCATCTGCTTTAACTGAATCCCAAAGTGCTGCTGCATCATATCTGCGAGCAACTCGGGTGAGATCACCGGCGCCTGCGTAGGAGGCATGGCGACTTGAGCGACAGGTGCCGCGAGCACTCCACATGGTTGTGGTGCCTGCCCTCCTATGGCAGCTTGAGTAGGTATGGCGGCAGGTGCTATGGGTGCCGCTGCCACTTCGCATGGCTGTGGCGCCTGCCCCCTAGGGTTGGTGGCATCTAACCAGGGTTTAGAGGCGCTGCCACATAAGGTGTGGTTGGAACGTTTGGCACATGATATGCCGCCTGTCGTGGCGCCATGCTAGGTCGGCCGTCGTACAACTCGGCATAACGCTGGTCGCCATCAAAGGACTCGATGGAGCATAGATCGGCATGGGAGGTGCCGCGTAACCTAAGTTCGTCATGCTAGGTGTCGCAGAAGCAAAGGCATAAGAAACCTGATATGAGTATGAGATCACACTGGCCACGGCTCCGGACTCTTGTTGTGGCGGCTGGCCAAATGTGGTTCCCAAATCCGCTGTTGGCCTCCTGACGGCCCGTGATATGGGGTGCTTGGCGGCACAGTGGTGTCGTTTGCCAGGACAGTCTCGTTTTGCTGAATACACAAGGAACCACATATTCGGTCAGTTTGGTCGGCCATGGCAGGCCGCAGAACTTCCATTAGGTGCCTTGAGAGTAAAGGCATGAATTCGGCCATCGATTTGGTCATCGATAGCCGCATTTGTTCAGATAGAATAGGGATCTGCATTACCCCCTGTTGCGGTTGAGTGTTGTTCTCCGTTTTAACGGCGTCCTCATCCAATGCTCGCTTGAGCGTCTGGTCTTGTAGGGAATATCTTCAAATTTTTGTGTCAGATCAACAACTTTTCCGGATCTGAGACACATAGACTATTCGAAGCGGATATGGCTTCAAATCGAGTCCCACTGGGCATGCCAATTTGTTATCACTGAAATTTCGGAGGAGCGGAACCTTTTTTGATTGATGAACTTAGGGAAAGATTACAAGGAATATAAAAAGAAAATTACAGGAATTGAAAGAAAACTGTACAGGAATTAAAGACAAAAAGCAGAAAATGAAGTAAAAGTGCAGAAAGGTATAAAGAAAATAAAAATATAAAGTGCGGCTCTTTGAAGAATGTTGAAGGTGTCTTCCTTTGGAGCCACATTGAGCTTATATAGGGTTAGGGAACCTAGGATTTCCTCAGGCCCATGAACTCTTCTCTCAACGCTTCACCGTGATTTTCTTCTCTTTAGTGGTGCTTCATCGCGATTTCCTTCTTTTGATGGTACCTCACCTTGATTTTTTCCTTCTATGGTGCCTCATCACAATATTCTTTCCTTTTATGGTGTCTCATCATGATTCTCTCTATATCGTGTCCTTCTTCAGTCTCTTCTACCGGATATATCTTTACGGATTGGGCCGAGCAATTTAGTAATTGGGTTAGAAAGTGATGGGCCTTAATATTTATTTTATTGGGTTAACAAAATTAGTATTAGCTTCACAATCAACATTTATGCTAACTAGATTTTTTCGCCCGCTACGCACGGGTGTTAAACTAGTATGACGATATAAAATGAGAATATAGTATTTTTTTGAATTACATGATATTCAAAACCATTTGCTTAAATAGTGGTTGAAATTCAAACCCATGTGGAAATAATATAAAATAAATTATTTTTATTGTTAAAAAATTATATATACATATATATAGTTTTTTTTCATATCTAAAATGATGAGAGCAAGTGGAAAATAAATACACTTAACTATTCAAAATTAGAAAAAATTACTCCATCTGTCCCACTAATTCTGTCTCATTTTCATTTTTGGTCCGTCCCACTACAATTTCACATTTCACTTTTTAAAAAACTTACTCCATAAAGATCAACTAAAACAACGCATCAATTAATTACTCCGCTTTATCACAATAACATATTATACCTAAAATACCGTGTCCAAAAAACTTATATTATACCTTTTTAAAAAAACTTAAATATTATTTAAAACTAAAGTGATACCTAAAATTACTCCGCTTTATCAACTAAAGGTTTTTTAAAAAAAATATTATTTATACCTTTTTCTTATCTTTTCATCATTTAAAACATATATTTTATTATGTAATGTATTTTAAATTTTTGTTGTGATTAATTTTTATGGACTAATCCATAATTTTATAAAATAAATTTTAGTTATAATTACGTTTTGATTATCTGTTAATTTTTAAATATTATTTTTATCGATAATATCTTCTCAATTTTTTCTTTTCCATATTGACTATGAAAAAAAATTGGTAGTTAATATTTCATTTAATTTAATTAAATTTTTATTATTTTTTAATTCATTATATTATAAGCCTTAATTCGAATTTATACTCCGATACCAAGTTTTTTGGAGCATGTTTGGCACGGTGTATAGTATTAAGGTGTATTGTATTATTTAATGCAGATTTATTGTACTATGATGTATTGTATTAAATTAATGTTATACAGTGTTTGGTGGCACACTGTATTATAATTATACCGTGTTTGATGCTAATATATTGTATTGTACTTGTATTATTTTTATGGTATTATTGAATAGTTTAAATTATTTAAATATTGCAATGTTTATATTTTAAAATATTTATGATTCATAGAAAATATATTATTTCAAAAATTAAAATTAATCTATTTACCAAAAAAATTAAAATTAATCTAATTATTTTCTTAACTAATTTAGATAAATTAATTAGTCAATGGGATGGGAAGTAGCTGTGTCTATGGAATTCGCAGAGCAGGGAAGTCTGGGGAAGGGGATAGGTCGGGATTAAAGAGTGAGAAAGAGAAAAATAGTGATGTACAGTTTAAAACCCGCATTTACTTCGGGATTAGATAATACATTGAAATCCGCATTAAAATTACTTGTACAAACTTACAAATAAATCAAACATGGGTCTATATTATTCTTTTGCAAAAAAAGTACTGTGAGGCATAATACACCCGGCCTTAGGGGTATACTCTTTATATTCTTTTACAGTACACATTATTTTTAAAAAAATTGTATAACAATTTATTCCAAATTTCATATACATTTTTATTTTATACTGAAATAGATGAAGATGACTGGATTAAGGATATTATGTTTAATAATTAAACTATAATGTGTTTTAGTCTTTTTTCCTTTTCTTTCTTTTCTTCTTTAAAAAGAAAAAAATATATGTAGAATTTATTTAGAATGGTAAAAAAATTTGTAGGTTATTACTCATTTTACTTTAATCAATATTTTTAGGGTCAATTTAATGTTTACAACATATTTTTAATGAAATATTTTTATTTAAAATATAGTTATTATATTGATTATATTGATATATGATTATATATTTTTTAAACATAAATTTGTAACGTAATTAAATTTATTTATTAATATTATAGTATTAATATTTTTAAAATATTATGTATATAATCAAATAATTTATATATATATATATATATTCGTAATCAATTATATCTTTTTTTAAAATATATAGGAAGATTTTCTCAAGATTTTGTTATATATTAATACGTAGATTTATTTTCTAAATATAGGTTTTGATGATGTGTCCGATGACGTGGAATTAATCAGCAGATTACGTGTAAACTTAAGATCCGTTGATCTATAAATGAGCATATAATGAATGATTAACCATTTAAAATTAAAAAGGATGAATTAAATTTAATAAGGACAAAAGAGTCTGCACAGACCAAAAAGTATTCAGGATTTATTATATAGATAGATAGGGGATGGGGCCTAGGCTACGTTCCGATGTACTTCCACCACCGCTTTATCAACACTCGCGCTCGTAATTGAAAAAAATATTTATCTTAGTAAGAGATGAGAGTTTGACCTAGTGGCGAAGTTCCCACATATCCTAAGAGCCCGTTTGGATGAGTTTTTAAAAAAAAGTAGAAGACAAAAGTAAAAGCAGAAGTGGAAGCCAAAAGCAGAAGTATGTAACTTTTGTGTTGAAAATTTTTAAAAACAGTTTTTTTTTCCAAAAATGTCTTTGGATATTTAAAAATAAAAATTGTTTTTGGAATGTAATAATTACCAAAAAGTACATTCAACTTATATGGGAATAATATATATTTATAGTGTAATTTAAATAAATTAGTAAGGGCATTTAAGACTTTGCACACATTACTGGGTGGTTTTAGGAGAAGCACCCCATTGGCTGTTTCTCCTAAGGCCCAGTTTGGATTGACTTCTGAAAAGGTATTTTTGGCTTTTGCTTCTACCAAAAGCAGTTTTGGTAGAAAATTGGTAACTGTTTGGGCTTTTAAAAAAAACAAAAGCACCTCGAAAATCTAAAAAAGTGCTTTTGGGAGTAGCAGTTCATGAGGTGCTTCTCCAAAAAACAGAAGCCAAAAGCACCTAGTAATATGTGCAAAGTCTTAAATGTCCCTACTACTTAATACATATTACACTATAAATAGGAATGGCAATGGATCGATTTTCGGGCGGGGAGTAGCATCCCCATTCCCAAAACCGTTAATATTTTCATTCCCCAAAACCGGCCCGATCCCCGACTGGGACATTACCGGGGATCCCATTGGGTACCCTGATTTTCCCGATCCCCATCGGGGATTCAATTGTACATCAACTTTTAATTTTTTCAGTAATTGGAATGGTCAGAGAAATATTATTCAAGCCAACTTTCAATTTCACTAATCATCATATGACAACATACATATGAATTATTTAAATAAACCATGATCAACTTAAAATATTTATAATAGTTTTCAATATAATCTATCTATCAAACTAATGAGCTTTGTCACCCATTTTTCTAATTATTTTGGATGAACTGAGTAAAATTCATAAAATATAATATATAAAATATTTATTATAATATATAAATATATAATAAATAAAATATAAAATATATCGGGGATAAATTGTAACACCCCGGATTTGATAACCCAGGCCGGGATGCCACCGCCACACCTCCCCAAGCAAGACGCGAACCATTTCGAGCTCACTTGAGAAGATGCTAAGGCTAAGTTGTATCAATATTTGAAAATATTTAAAACCAATCAAGGAGTGCCCGAATTTAAATCAGAGTAAAGCAAAACATGTATCATTTAAAAACAGTGCGGAAGCTCAGTATGGGCCAAACACGGCCAAACATGAGTTCAGAATTCGTAAAAGAATTTAAAAAAAATAAGTGCGACAAGTCTTCGGAAATTCCCATCCCAAATGATAAATGCCATGCGCTAATCTTCAACATCTGAAAAAAATAATAGAGACAACGTATCTTATCAGTACAACGGTACTGAGTAAGTTAATATATAACACAATGAATTTTAAAAGTTTTTAGGAGAGTATACAAAATAATATATTTATTTAAAAGACGAGTAAATAAATTAATTTAAAATCTCTTACACATATTCCACGAATATTTTACCAATGTTAGTTATGATCGAGGACACCCCATTAACATATCCTAGGGACGAACCCACAGGACCAACCTTTGGGACTTTATACCCACAAGGACTCAAACATATCCTAGGGACGAACCCTTGGGATCAACCTCTGGGACTCGTACCCACAAGGTAAGTGCATGCAGCGGACCCTATACAGACACACTCCGGAGCCCTAGATAACCCATACGGATACATCTAGGAGTATAGACTCATACATCACAATAATCAATGCCGTTTTGGCTACAAAAGAGGGGGCGGCCCAACGAGCTCACGCCAAGTGCACTTACCCTCTAACACATGGCATCCCACTCGATCAAAACTCACAAAGTTTAAAATTCACATTTTTATCATTCCAATATATTCGCCACATATCCAGATTTCATACATATCCAAAACCGAGTAGCAATCGACTCTTAGTTCATCGAATAATCAAAATAGCATTTACCGACCAAAAATGACATTATAGCAGTTTCTGAAATCGCCTTTAAAAATGCAGTAAACAATTTTTAAAAATTCTGGAAAAATTACAGTGGCTAGGAATCATCAAAATGAGCATTTTTCATAGAAATAGCCATCTCAAAATTCGGACTCTAAATAGGTCATTTCAACCGATTACAGAAAGCTACTGATTTACACTTTCTCATGCTTCAGTAAATTCGACCATAGTGAGTTCAAAAATTCATAACAATTTCATACGTACTCCAAAAATCATGAAATTTTACAGGGATCATCTAGACACATATTAGAACAAATTTCATGAAGACATCAAGCACTAAAAACGCTCATAGGCAATAGTGATCCGAACAACAAAACTGACTACATACATACATCAAATCTGTCAACTTATACGCAGAAAATACCAGATCGAATTTGGGTGACCAGAACATGTCCAAAAATTATAAAAATTTGCAGAGAGCATCTTTAGGACATTAGGAACAAGTTTCATTTTGAAGAGATTTTCTAAAAACGATCGGATCATGGTCGAATTCACGGAACAATAAAATTGGTCATAGGAAACCCTATTTGACAGATTTTGCCAAATGAAAAGATAAGCCTATATCTCGAGTTATACTCAACCAAAACTCCTAAAAATCGACGTGCACAATACTAACTTACTTAGGAACAAGGTAGAGTCGAAATCCTCCTTGGTGGTCTCCCTGAGATCGTCCGAAACAGGCTCTACAGTCCCACGAATCAACACCCTTCTCCGATTGAACCTATTTTGGAGTTGCCGGAGGAAATCTCAGTTCTAGGATAGAAAACTCAAACCTAGGACCAAGGAAAAAGAGTAGAACTCTTACCTACCCTTAGAAGAATGGATTGGATCACTTGAACACGTCCACACTCCCTGGAAAGATGATGAACAACTCACAAACTCACCAACACTCACTATGGAACTATTTTCGGATAGAGTGCAAATGGATGGCTTTGGGGGCTGATTAGGGGTACTTATAGGGGTAGGGAGCAATCCAATGACTGCCATAGGATACTAGGGAGATGAGAGGATGAAATGCAACCCATAACTCCCGAATTAATCCCCTCAATCCTCATCCAAAACCCCCACTCACCCCATGACTCCATAGGATCCCCTTGGTGCCCAAGTTTCAATTATGAGCTGACTTTGTGGGGATTTAATACATCCAAAATCTATCCAAAATCATCCACACACATCCTCCAACGTCTGGAATTCAAATTGGAGTCGTTTGGAATCGCCCACCACCAACACCATGGCAAGAAACGCATAAAACGTTATGATTTTGTCATAACAGCAGAGTGGCGAGTTGGTGGCGCGCACCGCGCGGCCACCAGCCTGCGATTTTTTTTTTTTTACAATATTATGATTTTTAATCTCTTAAAAATCATAATATGAATTATCCGAGATTGTTGGGATAATTCGCCGAAATATTTAATTCCGCTCTCTCGGAATTAATTCGATTTCGATAAATAAATCCAAATTCGAAAATTTCGGATTTTTCGGGTATTACAGTCTACCCTCCTTAGAAATCAACTTCGTCCTCAAAGTTGGGTCGCACTCGGACTGATAGTAATGCATGTAATGATTCGCACACATAAAATATTTGAGGTTTGAAAATTAAATTCTTACCTCGGCGTGCGACGACTCTCTGCGGGGTATCACATCCTCCCCCCCTTAGAACTACAGTTATGTCCCCATAACTGCTCACGAGTCGTGTTGGAAAAGGTTGGGATACTTTTGCTTCATATCCTATTCCAACTCCCACGTCGCTTCTTCCGTGCCATGATTGGACCATAGTACCTTTACCATTCTCACGGTCTTGTTTCTCGTGACCCTTTCTTTGACATCAAGTATCTCGATCGGATACTCCTCATATGTCAAATCATCGTCCAGCTCAATCACAACAGTTTGCAAGACATGAGTTAAATCGTGTACATATTTCTTTAACTGAGAAACATGAAACACGTTGTGAACTCGTGCTAATTCCGGTGGAAGGGCCAATCGGTAGGCCAAGGTACCTACACGATCTAAGATCTCATATGGACCAATGTATCGAGGACTCAACTTTCCTCGTTGCCAAATTGCATCACCCCCTTCATCGGTGACACCTTTAGCAAGACCTTGCCTCCCACTTGGAATTCCAATTCTTGTCGTCTTGAATCGGCATAACCCTTTTGCCTATCTTGTGCAGCTTCCATCTTTTGTTGCACTACCTTAATTAGTCGGCTCATGTCCTCAATGAGCTGAAGTCCTACAACCACAGAACTATCATCCTTAACCCAACATAACGGAGACACTTGCGTCCGTAGAGAGCTTCGAACGGCACCTTGGATACCGGCTCTATTCCAGGTACCCGATCAATCTTAAATTCGACTTCTCGCTTTGGCGGCATTACGTCGGGACATCCATTTACGACTGGGATTATGTCGTTCTTTTTTTCCTCGTCTTTGAGGATATGCACATAGCATGCATATAAGTGATAGCCTTTTTGTATGAGATTACAGAACCTCAAGGCATTCACCACCTTAGTGCTTTTCTTTGGAGGCTGCATGTAATACACCACCTTCTTCCCTCGACTCTTGTCTAAGGAAATCTTCTGCTTCTGGCACTCAATAACAGCTTTGTATTGAGTCAGAAAATCCATGCCTAAGATGACGTCGAAATCTCTAAGATCAAACTCGACTAGATTCACGAAGAATTCTAGGTTTTTGATTACTATCGGGATTCCATCGTATCGTTTCGAACACGATATCACCTTACCCGATGGTAATTGAATTCCTAAGTTAATGTTCTTAGGCGCTGGAAGATCTAAAGCAGATATAATCCTCGTGGAAATTAAAGAGCAACTTGCGCCCGAATTGAACATAACTCTGACAGATACGCTAAGCACATGTGATCAGGATCTAAGACCAAGGATAAATTAGCCTCAAGCTATCGCTCCTAAGTCAAGGTCAAGCCGAATAAGAATGTTATCTAACACAGTCAGCGAACATTTTAAATAATGCATGTATGCAAATGCATCCCCCCGAAAATAATAGTAACAATTTGAGACTTGTCGAATTTTTTTTTTAAAGATATATTTTTCCATGAGTTTTAAAATAAAATTTCATTCCCATGGAAATAATATTTAAAATATTTAAAAATAATATTTAATATTTTGGGCCTCTATATTGAGCCGAAAAATAAGAATATATATATATATTTTTTTAAAAAAAATTTCCGGGCTCTGATACCACTTTGTAACACCCCGGATTTCATAACCCAGGCCGGGATGCCACCGCCACACCTCTCCAAGCAAGACGCGAACCATTTCGAGCTCACTTGAGAAGATGCTAAGGCTAAGTTGTATCAATATTTGAAAATATTTAAAACCAATCAAGGAGTGCCCGAATTTAAATCAGAGTAAAGCAAAACATGTATCATTTAAAAACAGTGCAGAAGCTCAGTAAGGGCCAAACACGGCCAAACATGAGTTCAGAATTCGTAAAAGAATTTAAAAAAAAATAAGTGCGACAAGTCTTCGGAAATTCCCATCCCAAATGATAAATGCCATGCGCTAATCTTCAACATCTGAAAAAAAAAAATAGAGACAACGTATCTTATCAGTACAACGGTACTGAGTAAGTTAATATATAGCACAACGAATTTTAAAAGTTTTTAGGAGAGTATACAAAATAATATATTTATTTAAAAGACGAGTAAATAAATTAATTTAAAATCTCTTACACATATTCCACGAATATTTTACCAATGTTAGTTATGATCGAGGACACCCCATTAACATATCCTAGGGACGAACCCACAGGACCAACCTTTGGGACTTTATACCCACAAGGACTCAAATATATCCTAGGGACGAACCCTTGGGATCAACCTCTGGGACTCGTACCCACGAGGTAAGTGCATGCAGCGGACCCTATACAGACACACTCCGGAGCCCTAGATAACCCATACGGATACATCTAGGAGTATAGACTCATACATCACAATAATCAATGCCGTTTTGGCTACAAAAGAGGGGGCGGCCCAACGAGCTCACGCCAAGTGCACTTACCCTCTAACACATAGCATCCCACTCGATCAAAACTCCCAAAGTTTAAAATTCACATTTTTATCATTCCAATATATTCGCCACATATCCAGATTTCATACATATCCAAAACCGAGTAGCAATCGACTCTTAGTTCATCGAATAATCAAAATAGCATTTACCGACCAAAAATGACATTATAGCAGTTTCTGAAATCGCCTTTAAAAATGCAGTAAACAATTTTAAAAAATTCTAGAAAACTTACAGTGGCTAGGAATCATCAAAATAAGCATTTTTCATAGAAATAGCCATCTCAAAATTCGGACTCTAAATAGGTCATTTCAACCGATTACAGAAAGCTACTGATTTACACTTTCTCATGCTTCAGTAAATTCGACCATAGTGAGTTCAAAAATTCATAACAATTTCATACGTACTCCAAAAATCATGAAATTTTACAGGGATCATCTAGACACATATTAGAACAAATTTCATGAAGACATCAAGCACTAAAAACGCTCATAGGCAATAGTGATCCGAACAACAAAACTGACTACATACATACATCAAATCTGTCAACTTATACGCAGAAAATACCAGATCGAATTTGGGCGACCAGAACATGTCCAAAAATTATAAAAATTTGTAGAGAGCATCTTTAGGACATTACGAACAAGTTTCATTTTGAAGAGATTTTCTAAAAACGATCGGATCATGGTCGAATTCACGGAACAATAAAATTGGTCATAGGAAACCCTATTTGACAGATTTTGCCAAATGAAAAGATAAACCTATATCTCGAGTTATACTCAACCAAAACTCCTAAAAATCGACGTGCACAATACTAACTTACTTAGGAACAAGGTAGAGTCGAAATCCTCCTTGGTGGTCTCCCTGAGATCGTCCGAAACAGGCTCTACAGTCCCACGAATCAACACCCTTCTCCGATTGAACCTATTTTGGAGTCGCCGGAGGAAATCTCAGTTCTAGGATAGAAAACTCGAACCTAGAACCAAGGAAAAAGAGTAGAACTCTTACCTACCCTTAGAAGAATGGATTGGATCACTTGAACACGTCCACACTCCCTGGAAAGATGATGAACAACTCACAAACTCACCAACACTCACTATGGAACTATTTTCGGATAGAGTGCAAATGGATGGCTTTGGGGGCTGATTAGGGGTACTTGTAGGTGTAGGGAGCAATCCAATGACTGCCATAGGATACTAGGGAGATGAGAGGATGAAATGCAACCCATAACTCCCGAATTAATCCCCTCAATCCTCATCCAAAACCCCCACTCACCCCATGACTCCATAGGATCCCCTTGGTGCCCAAGTTTCAATTATGAGCTGACTTTGTGGGGATTTAATACATCCAAAATCTATCCAAAATCATCCCCACACATCCTCCAACGTCTGGAATTCAAATTGGAGTCGTTTGGAATCGCCCACCACCAACACCATGGCAAGAAACGCATAAAACGTTATGACTTTGTCATAACAGCAGAGTGGCGAGTTGGTGGCGCGCACCGCGCGGCCACCAGCCTGCGATTTTTTTTTTTTTTACAATATTATGATTTTTAATCTCTTAAAAATCATAATATGAATTATCCGAGATTGTTGGGATAATTCGCCGAAATATTTAATTCCGCTCTCTCGGAATTAATTCGATTTCGATAAATAAATCCAAATTCAAAAATTTCGGATTTTTCGGGTATTACATAAATTTTATAAATAACATTTTTTCCTCATTAGCTATATACTCACTCCGTCTTTTTTAAGTCATAAAGTTTGACGTCTTTTATTGTTCATTGTAGCACTCTGACTTTGATTATTATCATTATTATTATTTTGACGGTGATGAAGCCAGAAAACAAGCAAATATAGTCAAAAAGAAAAAAAACAATAATATAAATAAGGCAGAAGGCAACAATCAAGTTTTTGGGAACCATACGTGGGATGAATCCGCCGACAAGGCCCCACGCGTTCCACTTCCATTATTTGGGTGTGGCTGTCGCTAAACTTCAATTCGTGGTTAATACGATTTCTAGCTCCCTTGTTTTCTAAACCTTTATTAATGTTGCCGTGGATTTACTTGTTAAATTTACTGCTGACCTCTAGAATCATATTCGTTCTATACTAATTGCCGATGCTTCCCCACATTAATATTGAGGTTTAGTGATCTTGTTCTTCATTTCCATTGTAAAAAAATTAATAAAAGAAAAATAAAAACTTTGCTAGAATAACTGCAACACGTTGGTTGTAAGTTGGTTGACTACTAATTGAATGGCGGACGCTGTTAATGTGCAAACTGCTGCACGTGTAGGTTGTGATGGGGAAAGTATTTTTGTGATGGCAAGATGATCATATGATGCCCTGAATGTGTTTTGTGATGTTTATTAAGTTGATGTCGGGGCAAAGGGGCAGTGTTTATAGTTTGTGATGACATCTTTTTAGTCATCACCACATGCAGATCCTGAGGGGGAAACTGTTTTTGTGATGACAATATGATTATGTGATGTCCTAAGTGAATTTTGTGATGTTTATGAAGATGATGACATGGCAGAGTTTATTGTTTTGTGATGGCATTTTTAACTGATCATCAAATCTTATTCCCGCATCACATTTACCATCTCTCTCATGTATAGACTTCAACTGATCTGTATCGCAACATAACTGTCAAATGGCAGTAGTTCCCCATTTGACTCCCACTTTCTATTAGTTGGGAAACTCTAGTATGCCTAGTATTCATTTACCTTTTACTTTTTGAGATGTGGCACATCCGTAATTCAATTTTTTTTAATTTAAAGATTTAATTGCATGATTAATGAATTTTATAAAGAACGTCAAAATGATTTTTTTTTTTTGAGATAAACCATAAGGCTTTTTATTCAATTGCCCAACATATATGGCACCTTCGACTGTTACACAAGTATCAGTACAAAATCTCACCAGAGAATGTCCCTATGCTGCGAATCCCACAACCAAGGCAGAAACAATACTCTCACAACTGCCATCTATAGCCCATTACAAACTACCCTTACTCAAAACACAATCAAATGCCGTAGAAACATAACAACATTTATAGAAACCAAAATCAAAAACAAAACTCATCTCAATATCAGAATGTGGAAAACAGCGTTCCAGTATCAGATGTAGCCTCACCTCAGTTCCACACGGACTTCCTGAGCTAAAACCATGTTTCAACGCTTTCTTCACCTGCTGCACCTCTTCTCGCCCATGAGTCGGCAAGGGAGTTGCGTTCCCTATATATGTGCCTAAACCTTACCTCCCCACCACATTTAATTAACGCCATGATGGGAGCCAAAAGCTTGTTGCATCTCACCGGAGCCCTCTCTGGTTCGTTCATCCAAATAACGACATTTTGAGAATCGCACTCGAAAATCAGCCGAGGGAGTGGAAATCCTTGATCCCGGACAAGTGCCGCACACACTCTACTAATAGCCACCATCTCAGCTTCTACTGCGTCCTTCCAACCTATGAAGTCTGATATAATGAACAAGATTTCACCCTTATTGTTTCTGATGATCCCCCAAATCCCTGCTGGCCCAGGGTTCCCAAAGGACGAGCCATCCGTGTTCACTTTCCACCATCCCTCCTCCGGGCATTCCCACTCAACGCTGCCCCTTTCATTAACCTGCCTGCAGCCCCTCTAAATCACCAAGCAACCAGGAAAGTCCGCATCTAACCTGGCAAAATTGGCATCTGCCCCATCATGATAAGCTTGCCACCAAAAGCCTATCCTCCATCTAATCTCAGCCTCAATCACGCATTTTACCATGGACGTCCCTTGCAAAACCGCCGCATTCCTGTGACGCCAAACATACCACATAATAGCCATTGCAGTTAATATCCAGACCTCGCCTCGACCCTTCCCAATCTGAACCTCGAACCACCATTCCAGTAATTGATTTACCTGACCAGGCATTGCCCATCGCATATTGAACCACCCTGCCCCTATATACCATAACTCCTTCACCATAGGGCACCTACAAAACAAATGGTCTGTCGACTCCACTTCCCCACCACAAGAAGGACATATAGCATTAGATATATTTAAGCATCCTCTCCTAGCTAGTAATTCCCTGACCGGGACAGCCCCCCTTAGCACTTTCCAAACCAGTAGTTTCACCTTCATCGGGCACTGGATCTTCCACAGCTTTCTCCACAGCCCACTCCTTCCCATTTCGACTCCCTCCTCTCGGCTCCCCCAACAGGATCGGATCGAGAAATAGCCATTCCCCTCACCAGTCCATCTTACTCTATCTTCCATATATCTATTCAACTGTTGCCTCTCAAGCTCGGCCATAAAATCTCCCCACACACCCAACTCCCAATTGAACAGGTCTCTCCTCAACTCAATCCGCCAGGACCATCTCACCCCACTCCACTCACCAAACTCCTCAACCTTCCCTTCTTTAATCGTTGCCAAAGCATGAATTCGAGGATACACTTCTTTCAAGGTATATCCTCCCTCCACCCATCTGTCGTGCCAAAACCTCGTCCTCCTTCCATTGCCAACTTGAATAAAAAACTTACTCCCATCTCCAAACTCACCCATATCGTCCCATGCCTTACAAATGTACCCCCAAACCGTCCTATCTCTCTTCACCTCTGGGATTAGAGGGCTTGATCTCTCATAGTATTTGTCATTAATCACTCGTTTCCACAAGGCATCCCCCAACCCGAACCTCCATTTTCACTTTAACAACAACGCATTATTGAAATCCTTGATTTCTCTAACATTTAGCCCCCCGTCCCGCGATTGGCAGCAGATACTACCCCAGTTGATAGTCACATTGACAAAATAATTTGAGAAAGTTGAAGTCATTTGGACGTTCTTTATATGAAAATTTATTTACACGATGCAAGGAATCTAAATATACTATTAAATTTCATAAATTCTAAACAAACAAATCCGAGTTCTTGCTCTTCTTTTATTGTAAAATAAATAAATAAAAGGAAAAAATAACTTTGTTGGAATAAATGCAATACGTTCATTGTAAGTTGGTTGACTACTAATCAAATGCCGACGTTGTTAGTGTACAAACTGCTGCATGGGCAGATCATGATGGGGAAAGTGTTTTGTGATGGCAAGGTGATGATGTAATACCCTGTGTAATTTTTGTAATGTTTATGAAGTTGATGTCGAGGGCAGAGTCTATAGTTTTGTGATGGCATTTTTTACTAATCACCACATGCAGATCGTGATGGGAAAATATGTTTAGGTGATTTTTGTGATGCTTACGAAGTTGATGTCGTAGCAGAGGGGCGGAGTTTGTAGTTTTGTGATGACATTTTTAACTCCCAACAAATCTCACTTTGCCATCACATTTATCCGCTCTTTCATCACTCTACAGACTCCCCCTAGTCTATATCGTAAATGTCAAATGGCAATGTTTCCCATTTGACTTCCACTTTCAATTGGTTGTAAAAAGGCCTTATTTTTTTAGATGTGACATATCTACAATTCAATTTCTTTAATGTAGAGATCGTTTTGGATGATCAACTAATTATATACATTGATATGGTAGAATTATGTAGTATACTAGTAAGTAACCCGTCGAGACTCGAACATAATTATATATTTTATATAATATAATACTTCCTCTGTTCCTTTTTAAATGCTACAGACCCACATTTCATATATAGTTATATTATATAAAGTAATAATAAATTGTATTTTGAGTAATAAAAAATATGTAATGATTTTATATATATTTGAAAGATGATTTTTTTTTTGAGAAAAAAAAAGTATTTTATTTCATTCATAATCAAAAACTCATATACAATGTACTAGCTTGGGGAAGGCAGATCCACTGAAGCAGGAATTGAAAATACCAGTAAGCATTAACAAACAAAATACTATTTGTATTTAAACTAACAAATTGGCATTTAATTTGAAATGATATATTTGCTGAATAAAACTTTAACATAATAGATCAATAAAAATAATTATTAAAATAATATTATTATTTAATTTGAAATTTAAAATAAATAAAACAAAATGGATAACTATTTGTAATACCCGAGGAATTACCCGAATGAATTCCGTTCCGTTATTATTATTGTTATTATTATTATTATTATTATTAGTATTATAAATCCTTTTAATTTTAGAAATTTCAAGTTAGTATTGTGCACGTCGATTTCTAGAGGTTTTGGTTGAGTACAACTCAAGATATAGGTTCATCTCTTCATTTTACAAAATCTGTCAAATAGGGTTTTCCTATGACCAATTTTATTGTTCTGAGTAATCGACCATGATCCGTACATTTTTAGAAGATCCTTCCAAAATGAAACTTTTTCCTAACATCTTAAAGATGCTCTCTGTAAATTTTTATAATTTTTGGACATGATTTGTTCATCAAAATCGAATCTGGTATTCTGCGTATATCTGCTGCCAGTGTTGGTGTTCGTATGGGATCAGATTTTGTTTGCTCGTTTCACCCTACCTATGATAGTTTTTCGTGTTTGAAGTCTTCATAAGAATTGTTCCATTATGTGTTTAGATCATCTCTGTAAAATATCAAAATTTTTGATCACCTGTTTGAATCATTCTCAAGCCTAGCAATGTCAC
>JAOANR010000003.1:31139999-31315630 GCA_030278955.1 Hygrophila difformis | reverse complement strand
ATTCCAGCCGCCTCTTCTAATAAATCTGGAGAGCAGTTGATACCGTACAGCCTACTTTTACTAAAGTTGATGCGAAGTCCAGATGTCAATGTCAAGCACCATAGTAACCTTCTAATCAATAGGACCTGCTCGATCGAACCTTCACAAAAAAGTAATGTGTCATCTGCATATTGTAGATGTGTTATTACCGGGCCCTCAACCCCTGAAGCTAGTCCAGCGTACAGTCCCTCAGCCGCCGCCCTTTCGATTAGCTTGTTGAGAATTTCCGCCACTAGGACAAAGAGGTACGGTGACAACGAGTCGCCCTGCCGTAACCCCTTGTGTTGCTTAAAGAAGTCAGTCGGGGAACCGTTGATCAAAACCGCCGCTGTAGCCGATGATATGCACTCCTCAATCCACCTTATCCATCCTTCCCCAAATCCCATTGCTGCCAATACCTCAAATAGAACCTTCCATGTCACGTTGTCGTATGCCTTTGTGAAGTCGAGTTTCACGACAAAACCGCTTCTTCCAGCCACTTTAGTTGTATGTATGACCTCCGCCGCTATTAGAGCCCCATCTAAAATCTGTCGCCCTTTAATAAAAGCCATCTGTGCCGGGCCCACCAACCCACCAAGGACCCCTTTAATTCTTCTAGCTAGCACTTTAGCGATTATTTTGTACACACTACCCACCAACGATATCGGTCTAAAATCTCCAAACTCCATAGGCCTCTCCGTCTTTGGGATCAAAGCAATAAAAGAGGTTCCGACACCCCTCGGCAGCTTGCCATGAATTTCCAGACTTCTAAATAATTCTATGACGTCCCCTTTCAAAATTTCCCAATAATTCTTAAAAAAACCCAGATTGTAACCATCCGGCCCGGGGGCTCTGTTCCCCTCACAACTCCATACGGCCTCTTTTACTTCTTCCTCCGTAAACCCCCTTTCGAGCCATACTCTATCACCGTCGGTCAGCTTAGTGAACTCTAGGTGTAATACCCGAGAAATCGACACAAAGTTTTAAAATCCGAAGATTAAGAATTTGATTTAATTATCGAAATCGAATTAATTCCGAGAGAACGGAATTAAATATCTCGGATAATCGCGACTCGGGATAGATGTATCGAATTATCCCAAAAATCTCGGATAATTCATATTATGATTTTTAAGAGATTAAAATCATAATATTTAATGTAAAAAAAAAAAAAAAAGTCGCGCAGTGGCCGCGCGCAGCGCGCCACCAGCAGCAGCTGCGGCTGACGAGCGTTACACTCGTTTTTGGCATTGATTTCGACGTGGGATGATCCCAAACGGTTGGTATTCAGTCCCCAGACGTGTTGGGACGTTTTGTGGAGGTTGGTAATGAAGTTTAAGTGCTCAAAGCCTCACACTTGGGATCAAGAATGGATAATGTTTATCCATTGAGCTCTTTTTTTTGAATCAAAGGTGAAGAGTGACTGTTGGGGGGTTTAGGAACGGTTTCAACTGACCATTACTGCTCCAATCACTCATACAATTACCCATGGCCATCATGGGGAGCCTAATCAATCCTCTATTTAACCCCACACAGCCCCAAACTCTCTCCCATTTGCACCATTCCAATTTCTGCAGCAGTTTGAGTGAGGTGAGTTGTGTGCGTTTTCTCTTCATAATCCAGGAAGGGTGAGGGCGAGTTGAGGCTTCCAAATCCTTCATCTAGTGGTTGGTAAGGTTCTCTACCTTTTTCTCTGGCCTGGAGTCGGAATTCTAGCCTTCTAACGTAGGATTTTGGACATTCGATGCAAAATAGGTTCAATCGGAGGGAAGTTGGTTTTGAGGGCTGTGTTGGACGGTTCCAGGGAAAGCGAAGTAGAGATTTTCGATCCTAAACTCATCTCAAGTAAGTTAGTATTGTGCACGTCGATTTTTAGGAGTTTTGGTTGAGTATAACTCGAGATATAGGTTTATCTTCTCATTTGATAGAATCTGCCAAATAGGGTTTCCTATGACCAATTTTATTGTTCTGTGAATTCGACCATGATACGTACATTTTTAGGAGAACCTTCCAAAATGAAACTTGTTCCTAATGTCCTAAAGATGCTCTCTGTAAATTTTTATAATTTTTGGACATGTTTTGGTCACCCAAATTCGATCTGGTATTTTCTGCACATAGGTTGACAGATTTAATGTATGTATGTAGTCAGTTTTGTTGTTCGATTCAATCTTGCCTATGATCGTTTTTAGTGCTTGATGTCTTCATGAAACTTGTTCTAATATGTGTCTAGAACATCCCTGTAAAATTTCATGATTTTTGGAGCATGTATGAAATTGTTATGAATTTTGAAACTCACTGTGGTCGAATTTACTGAAGCAAGAGAAATTGAATTTCAATAGCTTTCTGAAATCGATTAAAATGACCTACTTAGAGTCCGAATTTTGAGATGGCTATTTATGAAAAATGCTTATTTTGATGTTTTCTAGCTACTGTAATTTTTCCAGAATTTTTAAAAATTTTTTACTGCATTTTTAAAGACGATTCCAGAAACTGCTGCAATGCCATTTTCGGTCGGTAAATGCTATTTTGATTATTCGATGAACAATGAGTCGAGTGTTACTCATTTTTGAAGAATATGGATTCTGGAAATGTGGAAATATTATGAAATGATAAAATGTGGTTTTAAAACTTTGTAAGTTTTGATCGAGTGGGATGCCCAATGTGGTGAATTATGTCGCCCCCTCTTTTGTAGCCAAAACGGCATTGATTATTGTGATGTATGAGTCTATACTCCTAGATGTATCCGTATGGGTTATCTAGGGCTCCGGAGTGTGTCTGTATAGGGTCCGCTGCATGCACTTACCTCGTGGGTACGAGTCCCAGAGGTTGATCCCAAGGGTTTGTCCCTAGGATATATTTGAGTCCTTGTGGGTATAAAGTCCCAAAGGTTGGTCCTGTGGGTTCGTCCCTAGGATATGCTAATGGGGTGTCCTCGATCATAACTAACATTGGTAAAATGCTCGTGGCATATGTGTAAGAGATTTTAAATTAATTTATTTACTCGTCTTTTAAATAAATATATTATTTTGTATATTCTCCTAAAAACTTTTAAAATTCGCTGTGCTATATATTAACTTACGCAGTACCTTTGTACTGATAAATTGTTGTTTTATTTTCCTTTCAGATTTCGCAGAGTAAGCATCGCATGGAGGGATGGGATTTCCATTTTTAAAAGAAGACTTGTCGCATTTTATTTAATTTTATTTATGCATTGGACTTAGACTCTGGTTTTGGCCGCATGTTTTGGCCCTGTTTATTTTTGCTTCCGCACTGCTTATTATTATTATGTGTGTTATACTCTGATTAACTTCGGGCTTATTTGAACGGTTTTTAAATATTTTTAAGTCAATGATGCAACTTAAGCCTTAGCATCCTTTTAAATAAGCTCGATTTAATCGGGTCTTGTTTGGAAGGGTGTGGCGGTAGCGTCCCGGCCTGGGTGACCAAATCCGGGGTGTTACAAAGTGGTATCAGAGCCCGAAATATTTATTTTTAAAAGCTATTATTTTTCGGCCCAATATAGAGGCCCAAAATATTAAATATTATTTTTAAGCTTTTTAAATATTATTTCCATGGAAAGGAAATTTATTTTAAAACCCATGGAAAAATATATCTCAAAAATTCGACAAGTCTCAAAAGATTATTATTATTTTTTTTGGGGGGTGCATATGCATTAACATATGTGCTTGAAATGTGCAAGATATTGATTTGTTAAAAATTTATTTTTAGATGGCCGACCCAAAGCTTTTTAACATGATGACCGATATGCTATGTTCGATGACTAGCATCATGCATGAGTTAAGACATAGCCGTGATGAGGTTAGTGCATATAAGGACCATGTAAAAGGTATCGAGAAAGAGTTGGAGAAATTGAGGAATGCTCGACAGGAGGATTTGGGCCGCATCGCTGCTCTTGAAACTCTGTTTCATGAGGAGCAACACAACAACCACATGCTTAGGGGACGTGTGTTCACTTTGGAGCATGAGATTGTTGACCTTCAAAACCGACTCAATGCACCGGAACCTGAGGAGGAAGAGGAAGAAGAGGAGGACCCGGACATGTATATTGACATTGAGGGCGTGGATGAGGAGGAACCAGAGGCAGAGATAGTGGACCCACCGATACCTCTTGACTCCGATGGGGAGTATGAGCATGACAGGGCACTCCTCGGCTATTCTCCCGATTATCTACTAGATTGATCGCATCGTATCGTTGGATTATCTATTGCTTTCCGTATTTCATATTACCTTGATTTGCCTTCCATTGTAGCTGCTTTATAATTTTTCCTAAATGATCTAGTGAAGCATTTTTCCCTTTCCTTTGTTGCGTCGTCTCTTTTAGAATTCTGCGTAGAGATGTTAGAACTTACTAACTTGACTACTAACCTACCGGAGAATTTGATTCTTACCCTTGCGTGCTTATCTAACAGAATGCCGCCAAGGGGAAGACCGCGAAGGGAAAACCCCGCTGTTAACAACGCCCACCCTAATGTACCAGCCGAAGGTGGCGCACCACTGAACCCGGACGGGGCAAATGGGCCAGTGGGTGCAAACCCACCTAACGTTGAAGGTCAGGCGGGCGCTGTACCCAATGTTGTAGACGCACGGTTGAGGACTGTAGAGCAAGTCCTCATAGCACTGGGCAACGCCGAAGTTAATAGGGCCCAAGCGGCGGTACCTCCGCCGGCAGCCCGTATTAACTATCTGGCAATGGTAAACCCATACCAGCCGCCCCATTACGAGGGACAAGAGGATCCCGCAAAGCTAGAAGACTGGATGAGGACATTTGATAAGCTTTTGAACGCCGTCAGATGTCCCGAGAATGAGAAGGTGAGAGTAGCTACGTACTATTTAAGTGGGGAGGCGGATGAATGGTGGCAAAACCACCAAGGAGGATTAGCTGATGGTGAGCAAGTTTATTTTTGGGAAGAATTCAAGGAGATGATGAGAGAGAGATTTTACCCTCTTAGCACGAAAACGGCTAAATACGAAGAGTTTATCAACCTTCGTCAGGGTACTCAGACAGTACAGGAGTACTATACGAGGTTCAAGGAACTCGTCCGTTTCGCTCCAAGATTGGTACCGACTGATGCTGACAAAGCCCAGAAATTTGAGATGGGGCTGAACCTCAGCATCAGAGAGATTCTAGTTGGCGGACAGCACGCAACTCTGCAGGCTGTTTACGATCGTGCAGTGGCAATCGCACGGGTTCAACAGCTGAAGCGCAAGGACCATGGGGAGTCGAGCAAGGGCTCGAATCAATTTGATAAGAGGAACCGGAACAACAACAATGGTAACAACTTTAGAAAAGGGAACGACCTGGCGAAGAATGAAGGACAGAGAAGAATTGAGAACAAAGGGTTCAACCAAGGAGGGAATGGAAATCGGAGGCCTGGGAATCAGGGTGCTTTCATACCCCGATGCCCGCAATGTAACATTCCGCATCTGGTGCGCGAATGCCCGAAACCTGGGTCTTGTTATAGGTGTGGCAGAGATGGCCACCTGAGAAGGGATTGTAGAATTCGAGAGGAGACAATCGAGAAGAGGCTGGACTTAGTGATTCGACCAACTGGGAATCACCCAACTGGGCCGAATCAGCATAACAATCAAGGACAAAGGTTCCAACAAGCTCAAGGGCCACCCCAGAATCACAACCAGCAGAAAAATCAAGGTGGAGCCGTGGGACGCTTGAACGTGATCAACCAAGCGGATTTGGCCGCTCAAGGAGAAGTGATCACTGGTACGTTTACTGCTTTAAGCGTACCCGTTAAAGTTTTGTTCGATTCAGGCGCGAGCTGTTCTTTAATATCTACAAGGATTATATCTGCCTTAGATCTACCAGCGCCTACGAACATTAACTTAGGAATTCAATTACCATCGGGCAAGGTGATATCGTGTTTGAAACGATATGATGGAACCCCGATAGTAATCAAGAATCTAGAATTCTTCGCGAATCTAATTGAGTTTGATCTTGGGGACTTCGACGTCATCTTAGGCATGGATTTTCTGACTCAATATAAAGCTGTTATTGAGTGCCAGAAGCAGAAGATTTCCTTAGCCAAGAGTCGGGGGAGGAAGGTTGTGTATTACATGCAGCCTCGAAAGAAAATCGCTAAGGTAGTGAATGCCTTGAGGTTCTACAACCTCATACGGAAAGGCTATCACTTATATGCATGCTATGTGCATAACCTCAACGACGAGGGAAACAAAATCGACGAGATCCCAGTCGTAAAAGAATATCCTGACGTTTTCCCAGAAGATATTCCAGGGATGCCACCTGAGCGAGAGATTGAGTTCACGATTGAGCTGGTACCTGGAACCGAACCGGTATCCAAGGCACCATATCGCATGGCACCAGCAGAAATGAAAGAGCTGAAGGAACAACTAGAAGAGTTGTTATCAAAAGGTTATATTCGACCGAGTACATCACCTTGGGGAGCGCCAGTCCTATTCGTTAAGAAGAAGGACGGTGGGCTTCGGTTATGCATAGACTACAGAGGTCTTAATCAAGTCACGATTAAGAACAAGTACCCGCTACCCAGGATCGAAGACCTTTTCGATCAACTGAGAGGAGCTTCGGTATTTTCCAAGATCGACCTGAGATCTGGATACCATCAATTACGTATAGCCGAGAAGGATATACCGAAGACAGCGTTTCGTACGAGATATGGGCACTACGAATTCACCGTAATGTCTTTTGGTCTACAAACGCTCCCGCAGTATTCATGAACCTCATGAATAGTGTTTTCCGAGAGTGGCTGGATTCTTGTGTCGTCGTATTCATTGATGACATTCTAGTTTACTCAAGGGACGATGAGGAGCATACGAAACACTTGCATCAAGTGCTCGGGACTCTGAGGAGAAATCAGCTGTACGCAAAACTGTCGAAATGCGAGTTTTGGATGAAGGAAGTCGCATTCTTGGGGCACATAGTATCGGCTAAGGGAGTGTCGGTTGACCCGGCAAAAATATCGGCAGTGATTGATTGGCCGGCACCGACGAGTCAGACAGAAGTAAGAAGCTTTCTTGGACTAGCCGGATACTACAGAAGGTTCGTGAAAGATTTTTCCAAGATTGCAAGGCCAATGACCCAACTGCTGAAGAAGGGATTAAAGTTCGAATGGACTACAGAGTGCGAAAAGTCTTTCCATGAACTCAAGAAAAGACTTACAACAGCGCCAGTCCTGATACTTCCGTCAGAAACGGAAGATTTTGAAGTGTACAGTGACGCTTCAAAAGAAGGACTCGGGTGTGTACTTATGCAAAACCAGAGGGTTATTTCCTATGCATCGCGACAGCTCAAGCCGCATGAGGAGAATTATCCGACGCACGATCTAAAATTGGCCGCGGTGGTGTTCGCTCTCAAGATTTGGCGACACTACTTATACGGACGAACGTGTCGGATGTTCACGGACCACAAGAGCCTCAAGTACATATTTACTCAAAAGGAGTTAAATATGAGGCAGCGGAGATGGCTTGAATTAATCAAGGACTACGACCTGGATATAGCCTATCACGAAGGAAAAGCAAACGTCGTGGCAGACGCATTAAGCCGAAAGGCGAAACACACGACAAACACTCTTATTTTACCGTCAGGACTATATATGGACTTAGCAAGGTTAGATACTGAACTAGTCCATTATGGGACTGTGGTGGAAAGGGTGAATGCCGTGACGATTGAATCTACCGTATTTGACGAGATTTTGGCAGCTCAGCCGGATGATGAGAATCTCAAGAGGATCAAGGAGAAGATGGACGAGGGAAAAGCGGTAGGATTCACAGTCCACGATGACGGGAGTATTCGCTTTAAAGGAAGATGGTGCGTTCCTCACAAGTGTGAGGAATTGAAACAAAAATTGATGGAAGAAGGCCACAGTACGCCTTATTCGGTACACCCTGGTGGTGATAAGCTGTACAAGGATTTGAAGAAAATCTATTGGTGGCCGAGAATGAAGAAAGATGTTGCAGATTTTGTGGCTAAATGCATAACTTGCCAAAAGGTAAAGGCAGTACGGCAAAAGCCATTGGGATTGGTGAAACCGTTGGAGATCCCAAGTTGGAAATGGGATAGTATTTCCATGGACTTTGTCTCGGGTTTACCAAGATCTCCTCGAGGGATGAACAAAATTTGGGTAATAGTTGATCGGTTAACAAAGACTGCCATCTTTATACCAATGAAAGACAATTGGTCGATGGATCAACTAGCCAAGGCATATATCGATAATGTGGTTCAAAGGCACGGAGTGCCACATGATATTATTTCGGACCGAGACAGTAGATTTGTCTCAAATTTTTGGACAAAATTACAAGAAGCCTTGGGAACTCAAATCAAGATGAGCACAGCCTTTCATCCGATGACTGACGGTCAGACGGAGCGGACAATTCAAACACTTGAAGATATGCTTAGAGCGTGTGTACTTGAATTCAAGGGAAGTTGGGAGAACCACTTGCCGTTAATTGAATTCTCGTATAACAACAGTTACCATGCTAGTATTGGCATGGCACCGTTCGAAGCTCTCTATGGACGCAAGTGTCGCAGTCCGCTATGCTGGACAAAGGATGAAAATTCTGTAGTTGTTGGACCTCAGCTCATTGAAGATATGAGTAAACAGATCCAGATTGTCCAACAAAAGATGAAGGCCGCACAAGATCGCCAAAAGAGCTATGCCGATACGAGGCGACAAGAGTTGGAATTCCAAGTAGGAGACAAGGTCATGCTAAAGGTGTCACCCATGAAGGGAGTGATGCGATTTGGCAAACGAGGGAAGCTGAGTCCTCGTTACATTGGTCCATACGAGGTTTTAGACCGTGTAGGTACCTTGGCCTACCGATTGGCTCTTCCACCGGAATTATCACGGGTGCACAACGTGTTTCATGTTTCTCAGCTGAAGAAATATGTGCACGATCCAACTCACGTCTTGCAAACTGATGTGATTGAGCTGGATGATGACCTGACGTATGAGGAGTATCCGATCGAGATACTGGACGTCAAAGAAAGAGTCACAAGAAACAAGACCGTGAGAATGGTAAAAGTACTATGGTCTAATCATGGTACCGAAGAAGCGACGTGGGAGTTGGAATCGGATATGAAGCAGAAGTATCCCAACCTTTTTCAACACGACTCGTGAGCAGTTATGGGGATATAACTGTAGTCCTAAGGGGGGGAGGATGTGATACCCCGCAAAGAGACATCGCATGCCGAGGTAAGAATTTAATTTTCAAACCTCAAATATTTTATGTGTGCGAATTATTACATGCATTACTATCAATCCGAGTGCGACCCAACTTCGAGGACGAAGTTGATTTCTAAGGAGGGTAGACTGTAATACCCGAGAAATCGACACAAAGTTTTAAAATCCGAAGATTAAGAATTTGATTTAATTATCGAAATCGAATTAATTCCGAGAGAACGGAATTAAATATCTCGGATAATCGCGACTCGGGATAGATGTATCGAATTATCCCAAAAATCTCGGATAATTCATATTATGATTTTTAAGAGATTAAAATCATAATATTTAATTTAAAAAAAAAAAAAAAAAAGTCGCGCGGTGGCCGCGCGCAGCGCGCCACCAGCAGCAGCTGCGGCTGACGAGCGTTACACTCGTTTTTGGCATTGATTTCGACGTGGGATGATCCCAAACGGTTGGTATTCAGTCCCCAGACGTGTTGGGACGTTTTGTGGAGGTTGGTAATGAAGTTTAAGTGCTCAAAGCCTCACACTTGGGATCAAGAATGGATAATGTTTATCCATTGAGCTCTTTTTTCTGAATCAAGGGTGAAGAGTGACTGTTGGGGGGTTTAGGAACGGTTTCAACTGACCATTACTGCTCCAATCACTCATACAATTACCCATGGCCATCATGGGGAGCCTAATCAATCCTCTATTTAACCCCACACAGCCCCAAACTCTCTCCCATTTGCACCATTCCAATTTCTGCAGCAGTTTGAGTGAGGTGAGTTGTGTGCGTTTTCTCTCCATAATCCAGGAAGGGTGAGGGCGAGTTGAGGCTTCCAAATCCTTCATCTAGTGGTTGGTAAGGTTCTCTACCTTTTTCTCTGGCCTGGAGTCGGAATTCTAGCCTTCTAACGTAGGATTTTGGACATTCGATGCAAAATAGGTTCAATCGGAGGGAAGTTGGTTTTGAGGGCTGTGTTGGACGGTTCCAGGGAAAGCGAAGTAGAGATTTTCGATCCTAAACTCATCTCAAGTAAGTTAGTATTGTGCACGTCGATTTTTAGGAGTTTTGGTTGAGTATAACTCGAGATATAGGTTTATCTTCTCATTTGATAGAATCTGCCAAATAGGGTTTCCTATGACCAATTTTATTGTTCTGTGAATTCGACCATGATACGTACATTTTTAGGAGAACCGTCCAAAATGAAACTTGTTCCTAATGTCCTAAAGATGCTCTCTGTAAATTTTTATAATTTTTGGACATGTTTTGGTCACCCAAATTCGATCTGGTATTTTCTGCACATAGGTTGACAGATTTAATGTATGTATGTAGTCAGTTTTGTTGTTCGATTCAATCTTGCCTATGATCGTTTTTAGTGCTTGATGTCTTCATAAAACTTGTTCTAATATGTGTCTAGAACATCCCTGTAAAATATCATGATTTTTGGAGCATGTATGAAATTGTTATGAATTTTGAAACTCACTGTGGTCGAATTTACTGAAGCAAGAGAAATTGAATTTCAATAGCTTTCTGAAATCGATTAAAATGACCTACTTAGAGTCCGAATTTTGAGATGGCTATTTCTATGAAAAATGCTTATTTTGATGTTTTCTAGCTACTGTAATTTTTCCAGAATTTTTAAAAATTGTTTACTGCATTTTTAAAGACGATTCCAGAAACTGCTGCAATGCCATTTTCGGTCGGTAAATGCTATTTTGATTATTCGATGAACAATGAGTCGAGTGTTACTCATTTTTGAAGAATATGGATTCTGGAAATGTGGAAATATTATGAAATGATAAAATGTGGTTTTAAAACTTTGTAAGTTTTGATCGAGTGGGATGCCCAATGTGGTGAATTATGTCGCCCCCTCTTTTGTAGCCAAAACGGCATTGATTATTGTGATGTATGAGTCTATACTCCTAGATGTATCCGTATGGGTTATCTAGGGCTCCGGAGTGTGTCTGTATAGGGTCCGCTGCATGCACTTACCTCGTGGGTACGAGTCCCAGAGGTTGATCCCAAGGGTTCGTCCCTAGGATATATTTGAGTCCTTGTGGGTATAAAGTCCCAAAGGTTGGTCCTGTGGGTTCGTCCCTAGGATATGCTAATGGGGTGTCCTCGATCATAACTAACATTGGTAAAATGCTCGTGGCATATGTGTAAGAGATTTTAAATTAATTTATTTACTCGTCTTTTAAATAAATATATTATTTTGTATATTCTCCTAAAAACTTTTAAAATTCGCTGTGCTATATATTAACTTACGCAGTACCTTTGTACTGATAAATTGTTGTTTTATTTTCCTTTCAGATTTCGCAGAGTAAGCATCGCATGGAGGGATGGGATTTCCATTTTTAAAAGAAGACTTGTCGCATTTTATTTAATTTAATTTATGCATTGGACTTAGACTCTGGTTTTGGCCGCATGTTTTGGCCCTGTTTATTTTTGCTTCCGCACTGCTTATTATTATTATGTGTGTTATACTCTGATTAACTTCGGGCTTATTTGAACGGTTTTTAAATATTTTTAAGTCAATGATGCAACTTAAGCCTTAGCATCCTTTTAAATAAGCTCGATTTAATCGGGTCTTGTTTGGAAGGGTGTGGCGGTAGCGTCCCGGCCTGGGTGACCAAATCCGGGGTGTTATACTAGGTGCTCAATCGAGAAAATCTCCTCCCGGTTCTTGGTAAATGCCGCTTGAAAGAATTTAAAAGCCACATTCTTCACCTCCCTAGGATCTTCCACTATTCTGCCCTCCCACTTCACAGCACCTATAAAATTCCTTCTCCTATTAATGGATGTTACAGCATGAAAAAATTTGGTATTGTTATTCCCCTCCCTCAACCACCGCACCCTCGACTTTTGGTACCACCTCCTCTCTTCCGCCATATAAAGCTTCCAAAGTTCGCCTTTCCTTTCCATCCATTCTTTCCTATCTTCCTCGTCCACATGACTCCCTTGTAATCTTTCTTCAACCTCTCCAATCTTATCCAGTGCGTTTTGGATTCTATTCTCCAGAATCTTCGGCCTGTAACCATCCCAATTTCTGATAATTTTTTTCAACTCTCTCAATTTTCCGAGAAGACATCCGCCCCTGCTGACTGACCGACTCCCCTGCACTCCTCCCTCCCATGCTTTTTGAACCAACTCTCCAAAACCTTTGTCTTCCAGCCAATAGTTGTAGAAGTGGAAAGGCTTTGGTCCCCACGATTTCTCCTCTAATTCTAAACAGACCGGGTAGTGGTCCGATAGCACCGAATCGCATCTCCATTGAACGATGATACTATCAAGACACAGCCACCCCGGAGATAGCAAGAACCTGTCTAGGCGACTACACACTCTCCCACCCCTACCGTACCACGTAAACAGACCTCCTTCCATCGGCAAATCGACCAAACCTAACTGATTAGCAAAATCCATAAACTCCCTGATGGAACCCGAATCCTCACTTGCGCCTATTCTTTCCCCTTCCATCATAACCGCATTAAAATCGCCGACAACACTCCATAATTCGCCGTTATTTGTATCACATTTACTAGCTAGCATCTCCCAAAATTCGGCACGTTCTCTGCGAATATTCGGGGCATGTAGGCATACTACATTTACGGCCTCAGCCCATCCTCTAAGCTTCCCTTTCAACCATATGAAGGAGTGACCCTTCTCCATCACCTTGAACAAGACCTTACTGGCGTCCCATACCACTAGTAATCCGCCAGCGTTCCCCTCCGCCGATTGAAAGCAAAATTCACATCCTCTGGATCCCCACAGTCGTTATACCAGCCTGTCTTTAATTTCGCCCATCTTTGTTTCCTGGCAACACAATACCCATGGTCTATATTTGTTACACAGTCTAACCACCGCCCTCCTTCTCACCCCCCATTCAGTCCCCTTAAATTACACGTAATAATCTTCATATGATCTTAAAACACACCCCCATTAAACTACCATCACTTACAATCCTTCCATCACCTCTCTCACCCTTAGCACTGCCTCTGCCTTCCCTTTGGAGCATCCAAGTCCCAATCGTTTCGCCAGATCCCAAACAGCTTTAGCCTCCTCAAAATCCGCTAGCCGAACCCCTTTAGGAGTCCTATAAGTGGCGAATTGTAGAGCCGCAAATTGATCCCCCTCACTCCCCGGAACCTTCGAACATCCACCTGACTCCCTCCTCACCTTGACCCCAACCTTCCTCCCTCTCTTTTGTCCGCGGCAATGGGGTTTGCTCCAACCCTTCAAGACTCTATTTAATGCTTCTTCAACCCTAACCATCTCTGGAAATTCCTCCACTGCTGCCCTCCCAAACTCAACCTCACGCCTCTCCCCACCCTCATCCACCGCCAAATTAGAACCCCCGTGTCCCACTTCCTGTCCTCCCCCTTCCGCGGGAGCACTCTCCTCGAGCATACCCCCTCCCCGACTCTCTTCCCAAATCTGTATTCCATCGGACCTGAGTTCTCCATTGGTCGAAGAAACAGCCACCCCATCATCCATCCTCACTCCACCCGTCTCATAAACTCCTCTATGTAATGTATCCTTAATCAAATGGGGGATAGAAGGCCCATAATTAGGTCCACCTTCCTGAGTTTGCCCAATAATTTCTATTTCCAACGGCCCAATGCTTCCCTCCTCCCGGCCCATAACTGCTTCCTGCTCAGTGCTTTCACACCCCATTTTATGCAAAAGGAAACCCTGCGGCCCAACAGATCCAGGCCCATTTGCTATCTTTCCATCAGCTCGATGATTTTCCTTCCCCCGACCATCTTCTTGGGAATGACATACCACAGCCTCCTTCATAATTGTTCTCAAGTGCTTAGCCGACTCTGCATGCTTTTGCGAATCTTCATGCAACGCCCCTGAAGACCTTTCCGATCCCCCAGGTTGCGAGGACCCGGGCTTCCCAACCCCCTCCTTTCCCGGCGATTCCACCTCCGTCTCCGCCACGAATGAGTCTTCCGGCAGCCCTGCCACCTCCGTTTCTTTAGAATCCTCTGTCACCAATGCTGGTTCACTAAGAATTTCGGCGATTCGAATATTCGAAACATAATTGCCCACTTGTACCTTCACCTTAAATGGGACATTGTTTTGCTCATGTACAACCACCAATAACCTTGCACGATCGAGTCTTCTCCGTTCTGTGGTCTCCGAATCGATTCTTATGACTGACCCCCATCTTGCTACCACTCTCCGAAAGTTCAACTCACTCCATGCATTGAGAGGCATTCCATAAATATGGATCCATATTAGTTGTTTTCTCACCACCATTCCTGGGAACCATTTTCGTTTCCACTTGACGAACTCCATTGCCCTACGATCTAATAAGAATCTATCCCTTTCCTCCGGACTGTTGAAAATCACCATCATCCGCATCCCTCCACCATAGAGTACCTCCCTGCAATCCTCGTACATGTTGTACAACCAATCTTGGAAATTCGCCAGATCTTCTAACTTTCTGAATTCCGTCACCGCCATCCTACCAAGCCATTCAGCATCCCTTAACTCCTCTTTTAGTCGGATCACACCCCCTTTCCTTCCGTCACCCGACTCCTGCATGCTGGCGCATCTCCCTTTTAGAACGTCCGCATATGACCTCTCGTCTCTCCATGCACCGGTTACCGGCGGCTGTTCTTTACACTCCTTGTCTTTGACGTGACTCGGTCCCGACCCTACTTCAGAACTCCACTTCCTCCTGTAAACCCCATTGTTCTCCAGGTTCCTCCTACTAGGGACCGCCCAGTTCACCCTAAGGTTTCTCCCTTGACATGTAGAACCGTCAAGTTGTTTGATGACCCTTATTGCATCCTCCCTACAAGTGAACCTAAAAAAGCCAAAAGTGTCTTCCTTCTCCGGCCATCTTCTAGGGGGAAAGTACCAGTTGCGGACTTTAGCTACTTTATCAACGATGTCTAATATGATTCTCCCAACCGCCGAGACTGGGATGTTGCCTACGTAAACCCCAACAAGCTTCCTGCCTACCTGTATTTCTCCAGGCTTCCCAGTACCACTGAAACATCGACTCCGCGATCGAGAACACCTTCCCCCACCGCCACTCCATCGCCTCCCCTGGTCGTCGACCTCGCTCCTTCCTGCGTCGCTTCTTCCTGCGTCGCTCATGGTCCTTCGTGCTTTTATCAATGTAAGAGCCTCATATATTCCTATGTCTGGGGTTCATATATTCCTATCACTTGTTCTATTGATGATGACCATGCACCTTAATTAGTCAGCATCTTATGGAGTAAAATTTTTTATCAACAATAAGATTCTTCACATATCACTTATTAATTAGACTTTTATATCTATTCTTACATCTTATCATATCACGATCACAATGCTTTCTCTCAAAACCCTACCCTCATTCTTTTCTTTGGGCAATAGATTCAGAAAGAAAATTGCAAAAAATTTTCTCGGCATAATAATCATATATGGTGTAAAAGCTAAAAATTTATAAATAAATAATAAATGAAAAAATAAAATCTGAAATTAAAAATAAAAAATCAAAGTAATAAAATCTAAAATTGATTAAATAAAAAATCAAAAATAGATAATAAAAAATGCAAAATTTTAAATTTTATCTTTCAAATATTTTTCAAAGTGAAATATAGTGACACGATAGGATGATATAGTGGAAATTTATAAGTAACTGATAGATTTTATATACGATATAGTAAAATCTATAATGAATAAATATATAAATGCAAAAATCTAAAATTAGTAAATTAAAAATTGCAAAATAATATATATAAAATAAAATAATTTCAAATCAAATCATTCAAATCTTTTTAAAAGTGAACATTGTGAGAATTAGATATAAATTAGAAATTTCATATTATATTTCAAAAACTGAAAATCCGTAATGAATAAATTAAGAATAATAAATGCAAAAATCTAAAATTAATAAATTAAAAAATGCAAAAATCTATAAAAATTAGAAATTTGAAATGGAGACATCACATTAAATGTAGGATGAGTTGTTCACTAATGGTTTTTATATATATATATATATATATATATATATATATATATATATATATCGTAATAATCATAATTTGCAGTTGCAAAATACAATTTTAAAAAATTCTTCTAAACATGACACAAACTTTTTTTTTGGGTGAAACCGGGTATCCCCGGGCCACATTGAACCTAAGACTAATCCCTCGAGGATCTGCAAGGGCAATTAAGGACGCCTCTCCCATAGCAGTTTTTTGCATACACAAGGCTCGAACCCGAGACCTTGCTTAAGCGACTAGAGCCCCATTCACTTAAGTCAACTGCGGTTGGTTAAACATGACACAATTGATTATCCAATTTTTTTTTAAATATTAATTCTCATAGTTATGTAGTGCGAAAATCCACCAACAAAATCACACATAATCCATTACGCTACAAGAAAATACGGGTTTACCGACCGCATATGCGGTCGGTAACATGGGGGAAACGGGTCGTAATCGAGTCTACCGACCGCAACACCGACCGCATACGTCGGTCGGTGATCCATTGGTAGGTGGTCGGATGCCGACCCAAATCCATTCGGTCGGTGATGTACCGACAGAATCACCGACGGAATGGTGGTCGGTAAAATTACCGACCGAGGGGCCGACCGATATTCCGTCGGTACCCAAGCTTCCAGGACCTCCTGGACCCGCAGATCGCCGACCGCATTCGGTCGTTGGTGCGGTCGGGAAATTACCGACCGACATGCGGTCGGCGCTGCGGTCGGTACCCAACTGCAGGTTGCAACAGAACTGGCTGTTTCACAGCCACCCTGCTGCAACAATAAAACCAAATCAAATGCCAACAAGTATTCCATTCACAAGGCCTACGATCTCATATTAAACATCAACAATACAACCAAATTTCATCCACAACCGCATCCATTAACAATAATTTAACAGTTCAAAACCAATGAAGTCATACAATCTGATCACATTCTCACTTCAAACCATTCAAGTTGATAATCAAATCCAAAAGGAGTGAATGTGCAACAAGCTAAGTCATAAATAAAACACTCCAAAAGAAACAAATTGTCCGCTTGATACTAACCATCAAACCATCAGTCAAAGTCAATGTGCCCCGAGCCCATCTCCTCCCCGGCCGCCTCCAAAGTCATCATCTCCGTCGCGAGGGGAACGAGGCCTCCTAGATCCGAGCAACCTCTCCATCTGATCGGCCATGCTCTCCTGCCGCTGTGCCATCTGCTGGAGAGTCTGCTGGAATTGCTGAAATTGTTCCTGCATCTGCTGCTGTGTCACATACTCTGAAGATGATGGCGGAGGAGTGGAAGAAGCATCGCCTCCGGGCCTAAGCGACCGGGCCAATGATCCCATGCCGTATACGGCCTTGCGCCTGTCGGGTCCACCTGTAAGATCGAAGAAGACAGGATCTGGATCGAATACGGCCTAAGCGACCGGGCCAATGATCCCATGCCGTATACGGAATTGCTTTTAAACAGAAAGAATTACTCAATTCATATTCTATATATATGAGCATATATATTGTGATGCCTGGATTATACAAATATATGCCATGCTTTCAGTAATACACCGTCCGCTTCCAATAATAATAATAATAATAATAATAATAATAATAATAATAATAATAATAATATTATGCCATGGTATAGTATGGTATTATTGTTCACACAAAATAAGAACATAATTTTATTTTAAAATTTGAATTAAATTAGAATCGCAATACCTATAATTATGTTAATTCCTAAGTACAACTATTATACAGATAACACTTATCAGTACATATATAAGGTATATCATGCAAAAAATAAAATAAAATGGGATGACCATTTATTCAAATATATAAAACTAGCAAGTAACCCGTCGAGACTCGACGGGCATATTTATATATTTTATGTAATATTTATATTTATATTATATAAATTAATAATAAATTGTATTTTGAGTAATGAAAAATATGTAATAATTTTATATAGATTCGAAAGAGGAGTATATGATAATATAATTTAATTATTTTTAAAACTAACAAAGAAATCATATTATACCGTCTTCTTTAGTTTCTGTGGCTTGTCCGGTACAAACATAACATATCAATAAAAATAATTATTAAAATATTATTTTTATTTAATTTGAAATTTAAATTAATATAAAACAAAATTTAAATATAAGTATTAAGCATATGAAAAATTTCCCGTAATTTGCTGAAAATTTTATTGTTGAAAATCTTATTGGTAAGGGCTAGTATAATACTATCCTTAAAAATGTTTGTATTATAAGTGGTGCAGTTTATATTTGTATAAGTACTATAAAAAAATTACAGTTATAGGATCACCCGTAGAGTTTATAGGAATATCATCCGGAAATGTCACAACTGATTGTACATCTCCAAATTCAATAACAATTTTACCATCACCTACATCAAGTATCAATTTTGCAAATGTTTTTTCATATATAAATTTCATTGTAAACATTTCTTGTGGTATGTTGAGTTAATCATTCTTAATTGTATATTAATCATTTCTTGTGGTATGTTGAGTTAATCATTCGTATTGTTAATTGTAGAATATAAATTTTCACAATTCTCTTAAAAATTATAATTTTTTGTATTATTTTTAATATAATAAAATATAAATAAGATTTATACTATTTAATATATATTTCTATACAAATTAGAATGGTATAATTATAAAATATATTTTTAACGATTAGCAACTATATATTATACATTAATTATAGGAGAAGTGACATATTTTTGTAAGACATGGCCTATATATACATTAATTAATTCTCCCTCCGTTTTCTTATAGTTGCAACATTTGAGTTTGGGCTACTGTTCACCCACACACTTTAACTTAAAGTTTTATCATAGTTATACAAGTTAAAATATAGTCAAGTGAGATCTTGTTCGATTCATCTCGTCGTGTAGTTTTTAAATATCGAACTTTCAGAATTTTTACTTGTACCAAACTTGAGTTATTAATGTTTTAAATGTGCATTGGACTGCGTGCACTGTTGGTCCGTTGCAATTTTTAGAAAACGGAGTGAGTATGTACAAATCTTTTCTATATATTCATTAATGTATCTTTTAATAATAAAAATTTCATATATACACTGCGAATTCCATATAGATTGAAAATTAAATATCTTTTAAAAACTAAAAATCGGAATTTCATATACACATTAATATATCATAAATATAAATAAATAAATATGATGTGCAATGTACATTTTGATTACATCATTTACCACACCAAACAAATATGACCAAAATTGTGACTAAACCTACACAAAATTATCGACATTATAATATGATCATCATATTGAAACATAAACCCAACATAATTCTTAGTTGTCAGTGCAAAACCTCGTCCTAACAATCCAATGGTGCAAAAACTGAAAATGCATATTCATGTCATAATAATCTTATAGTGTAAAAACTCATAATCTATAAATAAATAATAAATACAGCAATAAAATCTAAAATAGATAAAATACAGAATAATAAAATATAAAGTAAATAAAATAAAAATACAAAATTTCAAATTTTATCTTTCAAATCTTTTTAAAAGTAAATAAATCTCTAATGAATAAATACATAAATAAACGCGAAAATCTAAAATTAGTAAATATAAAAATACAAAATAATGTAGATAAAATAAAAATGCAAAATTTTAAATTTTAAATCTTTCAAATATATTGAAAAGTGAAGATTGTGGGAATTCCATATAAATTAGAAATTCCATATATTTCAAAAAACTGAAAATCTTTACTGAATAAATAAATAAATGCGAAAATCAAAATTAATAAATTAAAATTACAAAAATCTATAAAAATTAGAAATTTGAAATGGAGACACCACATTAAATTTAGAATGGGTTGTTCACTAATGTTTTAATATATATATATATATATATATAGATTATAACCTGGAAATGTCATCTAATTGTATATCTCCAAGATCAATATCAGATTTACAAATTACCATCACCTACATGAAGAATTCATTGTGCAAATTTAAGTCATATATAATTTTCATTTTAAACAACATTTCATGTAGTATCTTGGATTAATTCATCTTAATTACATATTAATACTTCGAGTCCCCTCTTTCTAGTACACGAGATATTGCAGCATATCACTAACATAGGTAAAAATGATTTTTGAAGATAGAGTCCAACATTCTTTAAAAAATGACATTAACTTTTTTTTAATAGTCATAGTAAAACAAAATGCGAGTGTGACTTTTTTTCCTCTGAAATCGAATGAGGAATTTGGTTAATTCAGACGGGCTCATAATCATTCTACTCATTAAAAATTTTCATTCCAAATAATGGGCTTTCTTTTAATGAGAAAAGAGGTTAAATAATTTTCTGGGATAAGTTTTTTGCAGGTAGAACCAAATTAAAAATGTGCATCCTACCTCTTGGAAGGAGTAGGGTGCTATTCCACTGGATACTACATGCAACACAATATCATTTCTCCCACCAATGGCTAAACATATTATTTTCTAGATAAATTATCGATAAATGTCTTGTCAGCTCCACCACGTAAAGAAAAAAAAAATAAACCCTTGTCATTGTCAACTACATACATTATTTTATTACAAACATTCATCTCCTCATTAATCAACAAAGGTAATAGCTTAGCATGATCCACCTTCATTTCTTCCTTATTATAATATGTACTCTTCTAGTATCGATAGACTATCTGTTTCAGACGTTAAAACTTCATTCAGTACCGGTATTCTAGAGAAATTTTCAAATTTATAGAATTTGTAGCAATTAACCTTTCAATTTCTAATAAAGGTATATTTATATTTGTTCTTCCGTCAATTGCAAATTTGATAAAATATATATTAATGAAGTATTTCTTAAAAAAATAGATTAAAAAAATAAAATTTCCTTATTTATTTACTGATCGACTATTCGCACCCCAATAACTCTTTATACACCCGATTCTTTTATTTCTAATATGCTTTACGAAAATATGTGCAATGTACATTTTGATTACATCATTTACTACACCAAAAAATATAACCAAAATTGAGACTAAACCTACACAAAATTACCGACATTACAATATGATCACCATTTTGAAATATAAACGCAACATAATTCTTAATTGCCAGTGTAGAACCCCGTCTTAATAGTACTATGGTGCAAAAACTGAAAATGCATATTCATGTCATAATAATCCGATGGTGTAAAAACTCAAAATCTATAAATAAATAATAAATGCAGCAATAAAATCTAAAATAAATAAAATAAAAAATACAAAATAATAAAATCTAAAATAGATAAAATAAAAATGCAAAATAATAAAATCCAAAATAAATAAAATAAAAATACAAAATTTCAAACTTTATCTTTCAAATTTTTTTAAAGGTGAAGAAATCTCTAATGAATAAATAAATAAACTTGAAAATCTAAAATTAGTAAATTTAAAAATGCAAAATAATATAGATAAAATAATAAATATAAAATTTCAAATTTCAAATCTTTCAAATATATTTTTGGTGAATGTCAAATCTTTCAAATATATCTTTCAAATCTTTCAAATATAGGTTAAAGTGAAGATTGTGGGAATTCCATATAAATTGAAAATACCATATATTTCAAAACTGAAAATTTATAATGAATAAATAAATAAATAAATGCAAAAATCTAAAAATAATTAATTAAAATGCAAAAATCTATAAAAATTAGAAATTTAAAATGGAGACACCGCATTAAATTTAGGATGGATTGTTCACTAATGCTTTAATATATATATATAGATGATCAACAAAAAATTGATCAATGATGATTTTGTAATGTAATTTTATGTAGATTACGTCATTTTTACGTAGATTTATATATCTCGATTTCTACATTTTTTTTTGTAATAAATTATATCCATTTATCAAAGTATTACTATCTCTTACCAACAGCAGTTGGCTTGAGTGGATGGGGCTCTAGTCGCTTAAGTAAGGTCTCGGGTTCGAGCCTTGTGTATGCAAAAACTTGCTTTGGGAGAGACGCCCTTAATTGCCCTTGCAGATCCTCGAGGGATTAGTCTTGGGTTCAATGTGGCCCGGGGATACCCTGATATTCACCTAAAAGTATTACTATCTCTTTTTCTAATTAATTAAAAGAGTACTAAATTAAATTATTTATTTTTTTTGGGTAAGCCACAAGGCCAGCAAATTAATTAATTATTTATTAAGAAAACTAGAAATAGAAACAAAAATTACTGTAGTTGACTAAACTTAAATTCTCCTTTAATGAATTGAATTTAGTAAAATAAAAGTCGTCCAAGTGAAAGTCAGAAAGATAGAAGGGTCAGAAAAAGGTGTGCCGACCCTAGACCACAAGTACATCTTGCAAGAGAAATTTATGAGAGGTGCTTTTAATATATAGTCCTGTAGTGTAGTGGTAGAGTACAAGTACTGTGTATGCATTAATGTATGCATAATTAAGTAATAATACTTGTATACTACTACCAAGTTGGGAGTAGGTTTTGTCCAAATTTGGTTTAGGTTCTTAAATAATATTAATGTGAAGACGCAAGAATTGAATTCTTGAGTGGACAAGTTCATATAGATAAGTTAACCAGGAACATAACTTCCTAAGTGAACAAGTTCGTGTTTTCCAAGCTTATGGTTGGTGTTTAGATTTCCCATCTGGTCCTCTATCACTTGCATTTATCACTTTATAATTTGTATAGTATGCGTTTCTATTACCCATTTTTCTGGCTTCAGTTTCGCCAAAAAAAATATAGATAAATCAAATTTCATTTTATGTTTATGGAGGTAGGAATGTAGGACTAGGAAAGATTTAGAACAAATATTTTGGAACTATTAATTGTTTTTTTGTGTTCATTTTTAATAAATTGAAAGGGAAAAATATTTATCTTATTTGTTTTTTTTCCATAAAGATAAAGTTGCATTGGTTAGATTTGGTAAAATAATACCAATACTATTATTTGGATTTTCAGAAGGGATTTGAAATAATGAGCTTGTAGTATTGTGAAAATGTGAATTTGAATTTTGTTTGGCTTAAAGTTTTTGTATAGTTAAAGGTTTGAAATACAATGCACGATAAAGGAGGATTAAGAAGAATGGATTTCAAATGACAATGTAATGGAATGAATTTAAAATCCACTTAACTTAAGGCTTAAAATTTAATTTAATGGATTTTCAATTTTAAATCTACATGCATCCAAATAATGATAGAGAAATTGAACTATGAATTTGTAATGCCTCCCATTCAAATTCATTCATCCATCCAGTGCACCCTTATTGATTCTTTGATTCTAATTCTTTTCTTTCTTTTTTTTTTTTTTGTTGTTGGTTAGGACTTAAGAGTATAACTCAAGAAAAGAATTATTGAAACGAGTACTAAGGAAAAGAATTAAATCAAACTATGTGAATTAATTCCATCAATAGGATTATTGTAATGCTATGATAAATTCCAACCAAACAATGTCATGGACATTCTCGGATCAAATTGGCTAGGGCCGGAGAATACAACTTGGGCCCAGTAAAGCCCAATGAGTAATTCCTTATCTCCTCATTAATTTTGGGCCTGGACCGGATCGATCTTGTCTTGTGCCGTTTTCGTTTCACGTCATATAATGGTTTCATTTCCTCCTTTTTTTTTCGTTTTTAGAAGCATGATAGCCATTTCCTCCATGGGAAACGAAGAAACAAGCACCTTAAGTGGAGTTCTTGGCCTCCACAATTAAGTCGTACACTACAAGAAAATTGTGGAATGACAACGGAATTCTGCGACCGACTACAAGAAAAATGTGAAATGACAACGGAATTGCGCGCCGACTTCCCTATATTGCAGGCTGCGAAAAATGTGAAATGACAACGGAATTTCGCGCCGACTTCCATATATTGCAGGCTGCGAACAAGTTCGTGACATAATTCATATGGTTAGACCATAGTTACATGGGATGGCTCGATCCAAAACGGGGAACGGGAACGTAAGTGGAAATACAAAACGCTAGTTTAAGTGAATTGGAAGCGATACATATCATAATTTTTTAATACTAAAATATATTTTAAAAAAAATTAGTTGAAATTTTAGTAAAAAACATAAGGAAAAAAAGTCAAAACATCTATAAATCGAAATGCAACATCAAAAGTTCCAAACATCTCACTTACACGAAGATCCGGAAAAGTTTTGCAGATGAAAGTATTGTCCTCTCGTAGTTGAAATGATGCAGCAACGACAAGAACTGAATGAAAAGTGTGAATTTGCGAAGTGGGCCCCACGGTATTTTCGGGTACCTGCTAGACTATCGTGCCTAGATTTATTTCTCGACAATACATAGTGTTTGTATTTGTCTGGTTCCGAAAATTCGATGCATTATACATATGTGTAGCATTTGTTTATGCATGCCAAACTTCCTTAAATTGTTTTCCAGACTTACTTCCCTACCTATTCCTGGATCTAGCCGTGCAGACTCCTTCGTGGCGAGGGTCTGCTCACTCAATGCTTTTTGTTGACTTTGCTTTTGGGAAGGAGATTTGGGATGGAGACGGCGGTTGTGGTTGCAGATGGTGGCGATTTGGGAAGGAGATGGTGGCTCGGTGGTGGCCGGAGGCGGATTTGTGGTGGAAGACGACCGGAAATGAAAAGAGGGGAAGATTTGGTGGTGGCCATACGCGGTGGAGGCTGGCCGGAGGCTCGCCGGCTGCGAGGGCGGCGCCGGAAAAGGGGTGGCGGCGGCAACCCTAATTTTAGGGTTAGGATTTTGTTCTCTTGGGCTTGGGCTTGCGTTGGGTTTAATTTATTTTCCCAAATTTGCTTAATGGATCTGGCCCAATTTACAAATATCGACTTATGGACTTAATTGACTAATTAATCTAAGTTGTAGACTTAATAATTTAATTATCCGATATAATTAGTCGAGCAATTCGAGATTCCACATTCTTCAATTCGGCACCATCACTAATTAAAAGTCGGACAATTTTCGATAATTCAATGGGTTAAGTATTTTAATTGTAAGGATTCAATTTTTATAATTTAATTCATGTCTAATTCTTAATTTAATGTAACACTCCGATTTAATTAATACATGATTAATTTAATTAATTGTGGTTAATTAACAAAGGATTTATTATATGGACATTTTGTAGGTATAATTTTAATGAAGTGGGGTGCTCAAGTGAGTGCATTATGGTAGAAATGACTCAAGACAAGTGCACCAACTCACTAACCCATCTTCCGACTCGACCCATGATCCTACCCGGGTTGACCCATACCCATTTAAAACCCCCAATTCAGCCCCATAACTTCATTTTGGCCTCTCAACACTCAAAATTAGGGCTCATCCCGTTTTTGAGAGCAAAGGTGGAGAAAAGTGGTCTTATGGAGAGATTTTGGTGTCTTTGAGCTCAAATCAAGTGGGGCAATTGATTGTACATCTCTTGGTAAGTAAATTCCTCATTCTATTCTTGTTTTTAAAGAGTTTTGAGGTGATTTTTGGGGCTCTTTTCCTTGGTGACGAAAATTGGGTGTTTGGGGTGAAACTCTTGTAGTTGGCTTAGGGAATTGAAGTTTAAACCTCAATTGGAGTTGAGCTCTTGTTTTGGAAGAATTAGGTGAGTATATTATTGAAGTTTTTATGGCTCTTTTTGGTTGGAAATGGCTCATTGTTCATGCATGTTGAAGAACCCTTGTTCTTGGCTCAAATTTGATGTTTTGGTGGTTGATTCTTTAATGTAGCTTGCTTCGGTGTTTGGACAAGCTTGGGGAAGCTGCCATTGGAGTAATTAGAGTATTTGGACCATTGTTTTAAATATCCCCAAATTCCGAAATTTCGCGACACCCCGAAGCGAAATTTCACATGCAATATTTTTTTGCAAAATTTCCATCGAAATTTCGCCCGAAATCCGAAATTTCCCGAAATTTGACCGAAATTTTCCGAAATTTTCCGAAATTTATTTTTAAAAAATATTTTTTTTTCTAAATTTTTACAATATATTTTTTAAAAAAATTAAAAATTAAAATTTATGTTTCAACCCATATTGATGATGTCATACAATTAACTTGTTTATCATATCAATTTTAAGTCTCTTATCAATCAACATGGTGCATGATATCAATAATATTACTGGCATATTATATCATTAAATGGAATCATCTCTGAAACTCGAATTAATTTTCTCAAAAAATTACAAATATCTCCGAAATTTCCCCCGAAATTTTGAAATTTCCCTAAATTTATGTGTCCGACATAGATACCAAAACTGATATTTAAAACCTTGGTTTGGACTTCATAAGCACAAGGCAAGAGGATGATTTAGCTCAAAGTGGGGGGAAGATTGGAAGAAAATGGTGGAAAAACACAGAACATCATTTGTTGTTCTACTGGTGCCCAATTTGGGCGCCGCAAAACCTTGGCGGCACCCAAAACCGGTCCGGAGCGCCAATGCGGCGCCCCAGACTTCCAAGGTTCCAGTTCAGGCGCCACAATGCCTGTGTGGCGCCTAAATTGGTGCTTGGGCGCCAGTGTGGCGCATCCTATGCCTCTTGTGCGCCCGAAAAACCCACAAACTTGAATCGGCTCTTACTCGTTTCTAATTCAATTTTCGCAAACCATATATTAATCTGACCCTACTCGGAACAAGGATTTCAAATATGCAATCGGAATTAGGAGATAATGACCCCTTCAAAAATTTAAAATAGGAATTTATAACCCCAGGGTGTCCCCTGCGTGCCGATTCGCTGTTTTCTTCCATTTTTCGTTCCCTTTCGTATTTTATCATTTCTCACTCGTTTCTAGGTCTCGGAAAATGCTTAAAACTGATCTAAGATATGTTAGTGCCTATCATGAGTATTGATTGAACTTAGAAGATTCACCGAGCCTTAGTTTAGGATGGAATCTTGCGTTGCTTCTATCACTACGTTTGTGAGTCGAGTGCCGATATGTGGGACGTGGCGCACCCTGGAACATGTCTAACTCATGTGGTACTGTTGTGAGCCAATATATGGGGTTGGCAACCCGAATACTGTATGTAGTCTACAGACTGATAATTTACACTAAATGTTTACGAGTCAGTATCCGACTGGACATTGTGTAAGGTGATTGTGATCGGTATGGAATTATGCTTTCGAAGATGTTAGATATCCTAACAATGTTTACGAGTCGGTATCCAACTGGGCATAGTTAGTATCTTTCCCGGGCATGTTGGCCTTCGAGAGCCAGATGCTCTAAGCTAGTACCCGCCATGACCGTAAGCCACTTATTTCAGCTGCTAGTGTCCGCGGCGGGGGCACTGTGGGTATCTCTTCTGACCATTAGGGGAGTGGACCCTATTTGGAGAGGAATACCGACCATGGTACTTAGGTTGCGCACTAGGCATACTTCTGTGCAGCATTTAGGATAGATAGACACTTTAGGTCATAACATTTTATCTCATCATCCATCATTCATTTTATAATTGTTTTGCAGTGTATGACGTGGTTGAAGAACCGGTATGGGACGGTGTGATGTTTATTTAATTGTTAAATTATGCTATTTTATAACTGTTAATTAACCTGTTATAATCTTGTTCCCTGTTTGCCCAGCTTTTCCTACTCTTGCTCAGTACTTTATGTACTGACACCTTGCATTTTGTCTGTCTTATAGATACTCCCGAGGAGGACGCAGAGCATGGTCATGGAGATGGGTTTGGGGCTGAGTGATCTTATAGGATTGCATTGATATGTCTTGACTGAGTTGCTGCATTAGACTCTATGTTATCTAGTTGTGAGCTTGTTATTTCTGAGTATTGTCTGACGGTTGGGATTAGTTTGAGAACCGTTATTTTGTTATTCCCCTGTATACTTGGTATTTGGACAGGTTAACGTGAGTACCGAGGATTGTACCCAACAAGATTGCCCAACAAGATTCGAGCAATCCTATTCCTTCAAAATCGATTACCCACCAAGTTCCCAACTTCCAGAATACTCTCGGCCAACACCCACATTCATTATAGAACTCATGAATACATTTTGCCCATGGCATACATTGCTCAAAATCGAACTTAAGAACAACGAAAATACAGGAATACAACACATTAACGCACTCGCACAGTCAAAACTCAGAAATCCCTCAAAATGGCGAGAAGAGGGAGGTGCGAGATTCGAACAGGGGGGGTGCTTACCATGGCTTTTCGGCTTTGAAGAGGATGGCGACGCCATTTCGGTGGTTTTTGAAAAATTTTGGCAGAGTTTTGCCTTGTATTTGGTGTGGAAAGTGTTACGAATGAAAGTGTTGCCTTGTAGCCGAGACTTGATGATTATGTGATAGACATGTTTCTGTTGCTTACTCTGTTACTCTATTGTTATTCTCTGCTGGACTTTCTGATTACCAGGCTTCGTGTTATTGAACTTAAATTGATTGGCCAACAATTTAAGTGAGGTAACATGACAGTGACGTCAGCAAAAATTGGTTTAAAATTTTTGGGGCGTTACATGTTGGTATCAGAGCCATGTGTGCTCTTATGTGCTTAGATTTTGACACAAGCATGTGGTGAGGTGTGTGGGGGAATGCATATAGTGTAGGATCTGCATTGATTATGCTTATATTCCTGTTGCTTTGCATTATTTTTGGGATAACTGCGTCCCTTATGGGATTGAGTTTTGGTTTATGAGCCAAACCACGATCAATCCATAAGGATATCATGGGAGATCTATACTTACTTAATTGTTATTCAATATCATTACCGAATGTTACTCAATGGTTTGTTATGTTTGAGTACAGGATACCGTCACATAGAGTTGGAAACCGAGAGGCGGGAAAGGCCTCATAGAAATTCGGGACCAATAATTTGTGATGATGGGCAGTATAATATCGGTGAAAGAATGACCTCACTAAAGAGAAGGGCCTTCATTTAGATGAACTGTTGGGAGTTGATGGGGGACTTCGCCTTGAGGACGAACCAGTTTCACCACCACTGCCACTAAGGCCTATGCCTTTCAATACTGTTCAGCTTATGCCACAGATGTTCTTAGTTATGCAGAACATTAATCAGGGACAGAGAGTCGATCCAGTTCATCCCAATAGGCATCTTGTGGATTCAGCGCTACGTTGGTGGCGAACTTGTGGGAACGAGTTTGCGAAGAGACCAAGATTCACTTGGGAGGCGATCTGCTATGCCTTGCGATCTCATTCTAAATCCCTCAGATGATGGATGTCAAGAGGAGGGGGTTCCTCACCTTGGAGCAAGTGGGGACATGACAGTTCAGAATATTACCAGCGCTAAGTGGAGCATGATGTGTTATTGCAAGTCATTATGAGGATAGTGCCACATATTGTTGAATGTGTAGGTACTATACTTGTTGACAACGTGCTAAACTCGGGCACCGTGTTCACGCATATCCTCTGATATTATATCCGAACACCGGATGGGACCTTTGATGACTTATCATCTTCCTGTGTCATTACCATCTGGTGATACAATACGAAGTGAACGGATAGGACCTAATGCACGTATAATTATAAGGATTTGGCAGTTCAGCACTGATCTCATGGTGCTTGACATGGCGGATTCCAATGTCATATTGGGAATGGATTGCTATCCAAGTACCAGGCGAGATTGGATTTCAGAGTACCAAGAATATTCCTCGTCAATCAAGAAGGTGAGAAAGTGATCTATTGCCCTAATGTTCGAGTTGTAACCTCCGTGTCTTATGCGGTATTAAACAGAAAGGGGTACCCGGCGTATATCTGTTATGTGCACGAGATCACACCACCTACATCAAGACTATCAGTGTCGCAAATTCCTATCACCTCGGAATCTCCCGATGTATTTCCGATGAGATACCCGGGAGACAGATGTGGCCATAGACTTGGTGCCAGGAGCAACGTCGCTTGCCAGGGCTCCTTACCGTATGACTCTTGCAGAATTGAGGGAGTTGAAGGAACAGCTTACAGAGTTACTTGATAAAGGATACTCCCAAATAAGAAGTTCGCCTTGGGGAGCACTGGTAATCTTTGTGAGAAGAAGTATGGGAGTTGCAGATGTGCATCGATTACTGCGGACTTACTCAGGTGACGGTCAAGGACCGGTATCCATTACCAAGGATCGACGACTTGTTTGATTAGTTGAAGGGCGCTTCTACATTTTTAAGACTGTTTGAAGATTCGGGTATCATCAGATTCGAGTAGCGAAAAGGGACCGCGAGAAAACATCCTTCCGAGCACGTTATGGTCATTTTGAAGTTACGGTGATGCCGTTCGAAATGACTAATGCACTGGCGGTTTTCATGGACTTGATGCATCGTGTGTTCAGACCATGGTTGGATGTGTGTATGGTCATTTTCATCGATGATATTTGGGTATACTCCCCCGATCTACAAACGCATAAGGAGCATCTCAAAACAGTTTTGCAGGTACTCAGGGAGCGTAAGTCGTAAGCCAAGCTTTCGAAGTGTGAATTTTGGCTGGATAAGGTGGCTTTTCTTGGACACATCATCTCGGGAGAAGGAATTTCTGTGGATCCAGCAAAAGTGGAAGCGGTGCTGGAGTTGAATCCACCCACTAATGTCAGCGAAGTATGTAGTTTTCTTGGGTTAGTGGGATCCTACAGGAGGTTTCATTGAGGGGTTCACAAGTATTGCTAGACCCCTGACTTAGTTGTTGAGGAAAGATGTAGCGTTTCAGTGAAGCGAGGATTGCCAAGAGGCATTTGATCTATTGAAGGAGAAGGTGACGGAAGCTCCAGTTCTGGTGTTACCCGATGAATCTGGGGAGTATGAGGTATACACTGATGCATCTCATCGAAGGCTTAGATGTGTATTTATACAGAATGGCAGGGTGATTGCATATGCATCTTGGCAATTGAAGCCTCATGAGCTAAATTACCCGACTCACGACTTGGAGATGGCAGCGGTCGTGCATGCATTGAAGATCTGGAGGCATTATCTTTATGGTGCTAAGATTCAAATCTACTCGGATCACAAGAATCTTAAGTGACTCTACACTGCAGATAAGATGAGTGGAAGTGATGTAGTCATCCGGGCCAACCCAAAAATTAATCCGGATAAAAATTCCAATGGACCCGGATTAATTAAATGGAGTAGACAGAAAACTATTTTGAGTAATTTGGATCAAGACTTCAGTAGGCTCGGACTGATTAAATCAAGGAGAAGAAGCCCTAGCCCAACTGGATCAAAGGCCCAACAAAGCAAAAATGGAGTTGAACTAGGCCCAGCAGAATCTAATGCAGGTTCATCTTGCGTTATGGATCAAGGCTCATTAAAGTTGAACGCGGGACCATCTTGCGTTATTATCCAAAGCTCAAAGGGGAATCACGCAATGCCGTCTTGCGTTAGGAGAGCTTCTTCTTCAACTGGCAACTGCCCTTCTCCGATCAGTTTCCCCGGCGACTTCACCTGTAACACCCCGGATTTGGTAACCCAGGCCGAGGTGTCACCGCCACATCACCCTAGCAAGACACGGATTCCCGAGCTCGCTAAGGAGGTGCAAGGCTTATGGGTATGCAAAGTTTTAAAACATTCAACAATGAATCCGGAATCCAATAATACTTTAATCAAGTACGGTAGTAAAAATCATCATGCACGGAAAAGGTAAATGCAGCGGAAATGTAATCACGGCCAAAACCTCGGGTTTAACAGACCCGGTAAAACAGTAGTATGATGCAGTAATTAAAAATGTTCACAAATATGTCCCCCCAAATGCGCGTGCATGCGTCACTCGACATACTCTGTAAAAAGAAATGACAACGGTTGTCAGTATAAATATATACTGAGTAAGTCAATCCCTAACTAACAAATAACAGGGTTACATGTGTTTAAACTAAAGATTTCGCTTACCGTACGTGAATTTAAAATACCTAATTTATTTGCAGCGGAAAACATGATTAAAAGACTTAAATTAAAAGCGTAATTTAAAGCATAATTTAAGATGCATGAATTTTAAAAACATAATTAAAGATATGATAAATACGATTTAAGCATAAAGAAACACTCACACAAGTCTTTTACATTTATCCCGTAGACTAAGAAGAGGACACCATACCGGGAGATCACTAACGAGGCAAATTCAACATAGGACCACTAACGAGGCAGTCCAAACAATGGGAGACCACTAACGAGGCAGTCTCAAAAGATAGTAGGACCACTAACGAGGCGATCCAAAAAGATAGTAGGACCACTAACGAGGCAGTCCACAAATACAGCGCGCGAGATCACTAACGAGGCAATCTCAGATAGTAAGGAGACCACTAACGAGGCAGTCTCAAAGATATTGATAGCATGATGATCGGCTCAGCCTAGTGAACGGGATTTTTCGAAAGTTCGTATTTCAAAGTTATCAAATGATCGATTTCGCGTTTTCATAGTTCGAGTTTTCTCAAGTTCGAAAAATCCTATTCGAGGCAGTTTACGCCTTTCTTAATTAAAAATTCGTCTCTTCACCAAAAATTCTGAAATTTTTACAATAATTCAAAAACACACACACGAACAACTTTCATGTTTTAAGTTTTTGGAAATAAGGTTCCAAAGTGAGTCGAAATTCGAGTTCATTGCAAGGAATAATTTCTGTCTTAAAAACTGTTTTCGTCACAGGTTCGTGCAACGCCGATTAAAAATTCATTTCAAAACCAATCGATGCAAAATTTTTACAGTAACTACAAAACACGTTAAGGAACAACTTTCATGTTTTAAGAATTTGGAAATAATGAATTCTTGGTACTCAAAAATCGACCACAACTCACTGCATACTCGCGGGTTCCGAATAGGGTTTAAAACAGTTCTGAAAATTCGACCGATTGACATATCAAATGAACACCAAAATCCGTGAAATTTTACATGCATAATCTAGACTCAATTATCTACAACTTTTGTTTTAGGAATGCAAAGTTAAATCATTCGAAAAAGGGGTGAAAAACACGCATCAAGTTGAATCTAGAAATCTGTCACAGTTTTAAAACGTTCGGTTCGACACAGAAAGTTTACGGCGTGATTTGGGATAGCAAAACTTAATGTCAACGGCTGAAATTTGGACACAAGATAGATAAAGGTGTTAGAAACAACTTTTATGTTGAAAAGTTTTCGGTTTGAATTCCCGAAGGTCGAGTTTTAGGCGAGTCTTTGAAATTGAACGAAAATAGGGTTTTTGAAAACCGATTTTTGTTACAAGCCTATATCTCGAGATTTAAACAACAAACAACCACGAAAATTTGTGAGTAAGGTTTTAACTTACCTAGAATGATGATAGGGTCGCTGGATTGGGTTTCCGGACGTCCTAAGGTCACGACGAACGGCCAACTTCTCCGATCGCTTTTTGTTCGTTTTCCGACGGAATATCGTAGTAAGGGAAAAGGGTTAGAATACGAGTTTCTGAGGTATATGGACGAATTTATAACTTGTACAATAGCTTACCAAGAGTCTAGAAGTCAGGGGCTTGTCCCGGTTGTCCCGTCGTCGCCGGATTACTCGCCGGAAAGTGGTGTCGAAGGAGTTTTGAACTTGGAGAGGGAATTGAGGGAGGGTAGGAAGTGTTTTCTGAAACTCTAGGGTTTGGGGCGCCCCTAGGGTATTCTTAAGCCTTCCCCAAGGCTGAGATCCGATTACCATCGAAGGGGGTGTTAATTTTGGCAAGAAAATCGCCATGGAAGGAAAGTTTACACCTCCTGCACCTCTGGCGCGCGGGTGACGCGCACATAGGCTTTTGTCCGCGCGGAGCACGCGTGGCCTGCCCTGGAGTCGCGACTCCTCCGTCCGCGCGGTGGCCGCGCGGCGGCGCGAGGAGAGCGCGGGCCGGCCGGACCGGCCGGTTCGGCGGTCCGCGTGTTCCGTCGGGTCTTTCCTTGCTTTCCCCTATCGGTTTTCTACGTGTTAGCTCGATTCCTTGGGTCGTCTCCGGTTCGGAATCCTTTCCTTAAGCTTGTTACGAGTCCGGCTTATCGCTCGCAACATCTCCGTGCCCTAATTAGCCTAGTCTAAATTGGTTCCAACTCCTCCTATCGTCCTTGTGATCTATTTCGTGATTTATTTTGTGATTTATTTCATGACTGAACTTAGAAATTAGTTCCAAGCTGCCTACGTACCCTGTGAAGGGATCAAGTCATGACGTAGTTCAAAACAATTTGAATTTGTTTTTCCTCGGGTGTTACATCACCAACACCGACGACAGCGACATCAACCTCCGTCCACCGCCACCGCATCACCAACTCCGGCAGCGCTTGCCGTCAACAGCCAACCCATGGCCACGGCCTCGGCCGTTCACCACCTCCGTCATCGTCTCCAAGAGCAGCAGCCGGCCTGCCCTCTCACCACCTCCGGCCAGTCGACCATCATCCCCATCATCATCATCATCACGAAGTCGCCACCGAGTGACGGCAACAGCAGCTATGGCCGACGTCCCCATCTCCACTCCATGCCACTGCCGTCGACATCTTCAACACCGGCCACTCCCTTTTCTGGGAGAAAACCCTCATATTATTCTACAGGCGTTTCGGGCGAGTTCCCAAGATTACCATTCTGGCGATCAAGCCGGCCCCAGCAGCAGCCTCAACATCACCATTGGGATTCCGGCGAGCCCCCCAAAACCGAAGCTTCGCCGAAGAACAAAACCCCGTCGTGCCGCCGCGATCTCACATCCACCTCTGTTCACCATTTCAGACACCCCCGACTCCTCATCCGTCCATGATTGTGGCCTCCGGCAACCTCACCCTCATCTCTAAGCCCACTGCCACCACCTGAAAGCTCTGGCCACCCCTTCCATCCTTCCCGGCGAGCACATCATCACCTCCGATCATCTCTTTCACTCCCCCTGCTGCCGAAGCTCCCTCACCATCACCTCCTGCCATCCATCAAGTTTGGAGAAGAAAAGGACACACCATGCGGTCTAGACCGCATCGGTCATGGAGAAGAAACCGCATCGTCTCCCTCCCCATGCTCAGACCGCATCTCTCTTGGACAAGAAAAAGACCGCCTCTCTCTTGCTTTTTTTAGAGACCGCATCGACCTCCTCAATTTTTTTAAACCGCATGCATTTCAAAATTGGTTAAACCGCATCACTTTTAAATGGAGAAGAGACCGCATCGAGCATGTTAACCACCTCACCCCTCATTTCCTCATTTTCTCCATATTTGCTCCAAGGCCCCTAACCTTTTCCAGGCAAACCGCACCTGCCCCTTTTCTTTGTCTTACAAACCGCATCACCCTCTTTTCGCCTCTTCCTCCCTTTTGCAATCAACCTCCTCATCTTTTTTTTGTTAAACCGCATGACTCCATCCACTTTGCTGTGTAAACCGCATCAACCCCCTTTACCCCCTTTTAAACCGCCTCTGTCTTGATCTTTTGAGACCGCCTCGATTTTAAATGGCTAGACCGCATCAAGTTGCTCCATTTCATAGACTTAGTTTATTTTCCTTAGTCTTTTTCTTGTGTTGCTAGCTCGTTTAATATACCTAGCTAGTTGTTTAATTTCTCTTAGGCTTGATATTTCCTTTGTATTAGTTGTTGGATTCGGGGGCGCTATATATATGCTCATCCCCTCATTTGTAAGACTCACCTTTTGAATTAATGAACACCTTGCTTGATGCATGAACATTTTCTTAAGGTCATTATAGAGTTTTGAGGGAAACCGAAAATTCCTCACCATTCAATCGTGTCTTGGCCTAAAGCTATTTCCACGGTTCTTGGATCTTGAAGCAAATCCAAGGTTGGCATTCCATTGTTGAAGATTTGGAAGAGATAAGGTTGTTCCTAAACTTCATTGCCTCAATATTTCTTTAATTTTGGAGCTTCCCTATCCCTCTATCCTTCATCCCATTTCTTGTTGTTTTTGCTTTGCTATTGATTTCTTTGCTCTCGATCTTGGTCTACGGCATATGTATAAATTTGGTATCAGAGCTAAGCAAAGATTCAATAGAACTCATTTTCAAAACCACCAAAAATATCTCAAAATATTCCCTGTTTACTGTTCATCAGAAAACCATTTTGCTCAGTGCATATTCTCTGAATTCTGAGTTCATATTTGGTGTTTTTGGATAGTTTACACTCAAAATCATATAAAGTTCATCAAAAACGGACATCGGGAGCCAAAGTTATGGCCATTTGAAAATTCTTGATGTTCTTGTGTGTTCTTATGCTAAAATCCGAAAATACCTATATTTTGGCCTTTGATCTTGTGTTTCCTTGTTTTTATTGTTAGTTGTCCAATATTTTGATTCTCATATGTGTATGTGTGCATTTGGAATATTTTTTATGTGATTGATTGGTTAATATGCATCTAAAAATTCCAAATGAGGGTTTGAATGTTGTTGAGTGTTCTTGAGTGTTCTATAAGTTTCATCCATCTTCAAGCCATCTTCATAAATTTCTTGAGGTCTTCAAGTTGATTCAAAATCTGAAAATTTCTAAGTGTTAGGGGACATGATAAGGGGACAAAAGTGACAAGCTAGCAAGAAGATAATTTGATTGACATCCTAGCTTGCCTTGAGCCACACAAGAGGACTTTGGGGATTTGATTTTGCAAGACTTGTTACACCAGTGGACCCCACCATCTCCAATCTTGCAATTCTTTTGCTATACACATACAAAAATCAAGTTTGGAAGAATTGAGTGCAACCGTGGGTCCCACTCCAATTATTTCCCCTCCAAGACTCCATTTGTTTGACATTCTAGCCTCTTTGGTAGTCGCCCCTACCATTGAATTTTATTGCTCAAAATTTTTCCTAAGTCGGATATATACAGTTGGCACTTGGTTCCTCTGATTTTTAATCACGAACACAGAGTTGAAATTTTAATTAGTCAATGTACTGCTCCTAAAATTCCTCTCTTAACGAGTGAAACCTAACTGTTGAAATTCCTCCGGAAAAATTTTATCTGAATATTGGAGTGTACAGTCAAAATTCGGTTGAGTGATGATATAACGGGAAACCTAGCGTCAATATTTGGGAGTCGAGTGTTGTGAGTTGCCACTTTTCAAAATTTTGGTAAGTTCACTTTTATATTGAGAGGTCTTGGAATTATTGGATTGCAATTGCCAATCAAAACCGTGACATAATTTCATTGCATTGCATTTCACATATTTCCTAGCGGTTATTGATTGAGTCGAACAATTGCATTTTGTTTCTTGCATTGTGCGTCTATATATATATTCAAGCTGTGATCTTCCTACTCGGCATTGGATAATTTTATCTGGCAGCGCTTCAAGAGCTGAATTGTGATCGAACTCAAGCTGTCTGACACTTGGATTGTGAGATTGAGTGAGGAAGAAAGAAAAGAGAAAATCACCAAAAATATTTTATTTTTATTTTTATTTTCTAACTTTTTTTTATATATAGCTAGTTTTTCTTCTGATATGGCAGGTAATTCTGATACCACCATGCTGGATTTACTGAAAAGTCTCAATGCAAACATGATGGAAATGAAACAAGAATTCAGTTCTAAATTTGACAATTCAGAACAGAAAATTGTTGTCATCGATGAGAAATTTAATCAAGTGGATGCGAAAATTGTGGAATTAAACGAGAAGGTTGATGTTCTTACTGAAGAAGTGGATCACCAATCTACTAACTTGCAAGAGCACATCATTATCTCCACCACTGAAGCTGAAGTCAAATTTGATGCAACTGCATCATTTCTCAAGAAATCTGTCAAGGATTTTGCTAGTCAACATGGTTAAAGAATAGCAGAAAGAATTAAAACTCTTTTCTGCCGAGCTGAAAAAGATTTGACTGATAAATTGGAAGACCAAATTGAGAAGATAGCAGGACAGATTGAAGGAAAATTGGAGTACGAATTGGATCAGCTAGGGAAGCAACTTGAGGAGCAGATAGTCGAACGCAATGATCAGGCCACAATCACCGATCTGATAGCCAGCTGTTCTTTTGAGATTTTTCGCAGATACTTTCTCAATTCAGGGGAGAATTAATTGATAATTTTAACTTTCAAATTGATGCCTTATCTGATAAACTCACTGCCGATATTCATTTTATTGCAGATGAGGTATATCACAGGCTTGTGGATCCACAACATATCTATGATCAAGTCATGGATACTGTTGAGCAAACACTGCGGTATAAGCTCGATGTGGAACTTGAAGAAATTTTGAAAGATGAATTCGGATTGAAGAAAGCCATTCTTGAAGAATTGGGCCCGACAGAACACAAAAATTTCTAACAATTGGCGAATACCGCCCTGATCATTGAGGAAGAAATGCAAAGACAACCATCGGACAGTTCTGTGCATTACAACGCAAACAAACCGTGGTTGATTAGGCCACCACCGAAAGGCAAGGCAAACCAGGGAACTTCTGTGAGTACAAAGAAATTTGGAGCAGGAATGAGTTCCCAACTTTACTCATCATTTGTGTTCGTCCCATTCATCAATCATGCAAGAGGAACGGGGCCAGTGTCAACCGAAATGGAACTAAGGGAGCACCTCTTTCACTGTCATTACACTATTTTTAATGAATCTTGTTATTTAATTGTGGATAGTGGAAGCTGTGTTAACATAGTGAGTTTGTACACTGTTCGTAGGTTGGGGATACCGGTCGACGATCATCCAGAGCCGTATCGACTGCAGTGGGTCAATAATCATGGGCTCGCAAGAGTTGAGAGAAGAGCAAAGGTTCCCATCAAAATCGACGGTTATGAAGAGCATATTCAATGTGATGTCATGCCAATGAACACATGCCATGTCATTCTTGGACGTCCCTGGATTTATGATAAACATGCTCAATATTTTGCAAGAGAACATTTAATTGTCTTCAGGCATAATGGCACAAGGAATTTTCTCTACTCACAGTCCCTAACAACTGCTACAGCAGATCGAGAAAATTTGATGCGGCAAATACGTGAAGAAGAAGAAGCCTATCGGGCCCGCACGCAAAGGCCACCACAAAGGGCTAAGGATAAAGGAAAAGGAGCCGCATCCAGCTCCACCAAGCACTGTTCATTGATCATTCCAGGATTTACTATAGACACTCCGTGTCATGAATTTCCTATGCTTAATTTATCTGAATTTTATGATGATAATGAAACTGACTTGGTTGATATTTTTACAGGTGTTGATGAATATCAAGATGACAAATTTCAGTATCACTCAGGTGAGATTGTTCCAAAATTTGACGGAAATTATTTAACTGATAATTTTTATCATTTTTACAGGGAATGGAAATCTTGGAACAAGAAGGGTGATAAACTGGAATTCACATTGGAAGCAGGATCAGAAAAATACTTCTGCATTTTGGATCATATATCTGATGATTTCACCGAAAATTTTTGTTTTACCAAAATGATACAAATTTGCAATACTTATGGATTTTTGGTTAGTGCAGGTATTGATTATCTGATTGAGCCGACTACAGCATCTTCCCTATCAGCTTTGGAGTCCAAAGCTTTTGAAGGGGGGGAGGATGATGTAGTCATCCGGGCCAACCCAAAAATTAATCCAGATAAAAATTCCAATGGACCCGGATTAATTAAATGGAGCAGAAAGAAAACTATTTAGAGTAATTCGGATCAAGACTTCAGTAGGCTCGGACTAATTAAATCAAGGAGAAGAAGCCCTGGCCCAACTGGATCAAAGGCCCAACAAAGCAAAAATGGAGTTGAACTAGGCCCAGCAGAATCTAACGCAGGTTCATCTTGCATTATGGATCAAGGCTCATTAAAGTTGAACGCGGGACCATCTTGCGTTATTATCCAAAGCTCAAAAGGAAATCACGCAATGCCGTCTTGCGTTAGGAGAGCTTCTTCTTCAACGGGCAACTGCCCTTCTCCGATCAGTTTCCTCCGGCGACTTCACCAACACTGACGACGGCGACATCAACCTCATTCCACCGCCACTGCATAATCAACTCCGGCAGCGCTTGCCGTCAACAGCCAACCCATGGCCACGGCCTCGGCTGTTCACCACCTCCGTCATCGTCTCCAAAAGCAGCATCCGGCCTGCCCTCTCACCACCTCCGGCCAGTCGACCATCATCCCCACCATCATCATCATCACGAAGTCGCCACCGAGTGACGGCAACAGCTGCCAATGGCCGACGTCCCCGTCTCCACTCCATGCCACTGCCGTCGACATCTTCAACGCCGACCATTCCCTTTTATGGGAGAAAACCCTCATATTATTCTACAGGCGTTTCCGGCGAGTTCCCAAGATTCTGTGGCTCCATTCAGGCGATCAAGCCCGCCCCAGCAGCATCCTCATCATCATCATTGGGATTCCGGCGAGCCCCCGAAAACCGAAGCTTCGCTGAAGAACAAAACCCCGTCGTGCCGCCGCGATCTCACATCCACCTCCGGTCACCATTTCAGACGCCCCCGACTCCTCATTCGTCCATGATTGTGGCCTCCGGCAACCTCACCCTCATCTCCAAGCCCACTGCCACCACCTGAAAGCTCCGGCCACCCCTTCCATCCTTCCACGCGAGCTCATCATCACCTCCGATCATCTCCTTCACCCCCCTGCAGCCGAAGCTCCCTCACCATCACCTCCTGCCGTCCATCAACTTTGGAGAAGAAAAGGACACACCGATGCGGTCTAGACCTCATCGGTCATGGAGAAGAAACCGCATCGTCTCACTCCCCATGCTCAGACCGCATCTCTCTTGGACAAGAAGAAGAACGCCTCTCTCTTGCTCTTTTTAGAGACCGCATCGACCTCCTCCATTTTTTAAAACCGCATGCATTTCAAGATTGGTTAAACCGCATCACTTTTAAATGGAGAAGAAACTGCATCGAACATGTTAACCGCCTCACCCCTCCTTTCGTCCTTTTCTCCATATTTGCTCCAAGGCCCCTAACCTTTTCCATGCAAACCGCACCTGTCCCTTTTCTTTGTCTTACAAACCTCATCACCCTCTTTTCACCTCTTCCTCCCTTTTGCAATCAACCCCCTCATCTTTTTATGTTAAACCGCATGACTCCATCCATTTTGTTGTGTAAACCGTATCAACCCGCTTCACCCCCTTTTAAACCGCCTCTGTCTTGATCTTTTAGGACCGCCTCAATTTTAAATGGCTGGACCGCATCAAGTTGCTCCATTTCATAGACTTAGTTTATTTTCCTTAGTCTTTTTCTTGTGTTTCTAGCTCGTTTAATATTCCTAACTAGTTGTTTAATTTCTCTTAGGCTTGATATTTCCTTTGTATTAGTTGTTGGATTCGGGGGAGCTATATATATGCTCATCCCTTCATTTTGTAAGACTCACCTTTTGAATTAATGAACACCTTGCTTGATGCATGAACATTTTCTTAAGGTCATTATAGAGTTTTGAGAGAAACCAAAAATTCCTCACCATTCAATCATGTCTTGGCCTTGATCTATTTCCACGGTTCTTGGATCTTGAAGCAAATCCAAGGTTGGTAGTCCATTGTTGAAGATTTGGAAGAGACAAGGTTGTTCCTAAACTTCATTGCCTCAATATTTCTTTAATTTTGGAGCTTTCCTATCCCTCTATCCTTCATCCCATTTCTTGTTGTTTTTGCTTTGCTATTGATTTCTTTGCTCTTGATCTTGGTCTACGGCAGGAAGGCAGTGAAGGTGGTTGGAGTTTTTGCAGGACTGTGACACTAGCATTCAGTACATTGAAGGGAAAGCCAATCGAGTGGCTGATGCAGTGAGTAGGAAGGGACATGCTTTGAATGTTGCATGTCTTCCTTGGACACTGAGACAGGAGTTAGATAAGGAAGGCATTGTTATGATTCCTTATGGAATGAAGGTGAGGTTGAATGCCATGACAGTGATGCCTTCACTACTCGAGGAGCTCAGATTGAGTCAGGCTGTGAGCCAAGAGATGACGCATTTGAGAGCTAAGATTCGATAAGGTGAGGAAGATGAATTCACGGTTGATAACAGAAGTGTGATTATGTATGGGTGCCGTAGATCGAGACTTGTTTAGTGACAATATCCGATTAAGGTTAAGGAATTTTAGGGTTAGGTAAATGATAATTAGAAGGATAAGAATGTGGAGATTGATGAAGAAACAAGAACACACACAAAAGATGGATATAACATAAGATGATGAAATAAATTGTAAGATAAAGGATAAGAAAGCTTATGAATGAAGGGGACCCGAACTTGCCAAGGGAAATGAGTTTAGCTCAAGACAAATGGCTTCCTTCAAGTGCATCATTCATTGACAATCCATCGAGCAAGCCTCCAACTTGATGGCGTGAGGGAAATGAACATAAGTTCACGACAAACACGGATGGGGGAGAACACTTTTGAAAGAGTGCTCTCGGTTGTGAACTTTGAAAATATGAGAATGGATTTCAATATTAAGCAAAGTTGTTTACAAATGAAGGGGGAGGTCATATTTATAGGCCAAACCCCTTAGAAATTAAAAGAAATGAAAAATACATAAAAAATGGACCAAATGCGGTTTAAGAGAGGCTGATGCGGTTTATACCGAATTGATGCGGTATAAACCAAATTGGGTAAAAGACCGCATTGGACTCACGAAACCTATCTATTACAAAAGGGAAATAGGTCAATTCGGTTTATGGTGGCAATTCGGTTTATACCGAATTGGTCATTGAAACCGAATTGAACACTTACACATAATAATAATAATAATAATAATAATAATAATAATAATAATAATAATAATAATAATAATAACGGATGCGGATTAAGCAATTCGGTTTATGAGAATACCGAATTGAATAATACCACATTGAGAGAACTAGGGAAAATACTAAGGCATGGAGGGCGATGCGGTATTAAGCCGCATTGGGGTCAATTTAAACCGAATTGGCTATTCCGAATTGATCTCAATGCCTTAGTCAAAATTCGCATGCTCTTATTTTCTATACTATTACAAAATATAATATCCGACGTCCGGTGGTGGTTCCGGCTGATCTCCGGTCACTTTTCCGACGAGCTCCTTTTTGGGCCTCTTCATGCTTGTTGGGCTTTTCTTGTGCATCCTAAGATCTTCTTCCATCTTTATTTAAGTCCGATGTGGGAATCCATGTTAATGGATTCCGGGCTTGTCCGGTCTTGATCTATCCGGATCATTATTTGAAGTTTTTGGGCTTCCAAGTTATCTGTTTCCTGCAAGAAAAATTTATACAGTGCATCAAAAAATTTCTTGGCCTTTTGTTTGGAAACTGGGCCCTCGGGGATTATCGGAATAATTAATCCGTTGGTTCTGGCGACTACGCCATCCCCACCCACTTGGGAAGGTTGAGACACCAACCGATCAGAATCCAACTCATCATCCCTTTCGAAAAGAGATAAATCAGCAACATTGAAAGTCGGATTAATATTAAAGTCATCAGGAAGCTCAATCCGATAAGCGTTGTCGTTGATTTTCTCAAGGACTTTGTAAGGTCCTGTTCCGCGAGATGCGAGTTTGCCATGTGTCTGTGCAGGAAAACGTTCTTTTCGCATGTGCACCCAGACCCAGTCTCCTGGTTTCAGCAACAGCCTTTTTCTGCCCCTGTTGGCAAATTTGGCATATGTCTCCGATGCCTTCAGCAAGCTGTTCCGAACATTCTCGTGTAGATCTTTGATTGCCTTGGCCCTGTCCCTGCCATTGAAGTTAAGACGCTCACTACTGGGTAGTGGCAGAAAATTGAGAGGGGTCATCGGGTTAAATCCATAAACGACCTCAAAGGGTGACATGTGTGCGGCACGATGAATGTGACGATTATAAGCAAATTCAATGTAAGGAAAACATTCATCCCAACTTTTAGAGCTTGAAGAAGTAATTATGCGCAGGAGGTTACCCAACACGCGATTTACCGCTTCTGTCTGTCCGTCCGTCTGAGGATGGTAAGACGTTGAGAACAAAAGATGTGTACCCATCTCACGCCAAAATCCCTTCCAGAAATAGCTTACGAATTTGGCATCTCGGTCAGACACAATTGACTTTGGTACTCCATGAAGGTATGGCGTACCACTTCTCTGAAGAATAAATTTGAGATATGCCTGGCGTCATTGGTCTTCGCACATGGTATGAAATGTGCCATCTTGGAGAATCGGTCAACTACCACAAAGATTGAATCTTTGCCTCTTGCGGTCCGTGGTAGTCCAAGCACGAAGTCCATTGATATGTCCAGCCAGGGTCCTTCTGGTACAGGTGATGCTTGATATAAGCCGTGGGGTTTAACAGTCGACTTGGCCTTCAGACAGACCAAGCATCTAGCAATGAAGCGAACAACCTGGGCTTGCATTTTCGGCCAGTAGAACTTTTCAACAAGGATTCCCAGAGTTGCATCTTTTCCAAAGTGCCCCATGAGGCCACCGCCGTGAGCCTCTTGAATTAGCAACTCCCTGACAGATCCCTTTGGGATGCATAATCTGTTTCCAAAATACAGGAACCCGTCCAGTTGGGAAAACTCCTTGAAACCATTCTGCTTTGTCCTCTTGTACAACACTCTAAAATCTTCATCAGTGGCATACTGACTCTTGATATGCTTAAATCCAAACAGATGAGTAGTTGCAAATGTGGCCAATGATGTTCTTCTGGAGAGTGCATCTGCAACCACATTATCTTTCCCTTTCTTATACTTAATCACGTAAGGGAAGGACTCTATAAGTGTGCTCCACCGAGCATGTCTTTTGCTCAATTGTCCTTGAACCCTTATGTGCTTAAGTGTCTCATGATCAGTGTTGATCACGAATTCTCTTCCTCTCAGATAGTGTTGCCATGTCCTCAAAGATTGAACGACAACATATAATTCCTTTTCGTACGTGGAATAATTCAGTTGTGCTCCACTGAACTTCTCACTGTAGTATGCTATCGGCCTTCCTTCTTCAAGCAACACCGCTCCCATGCCCGTACCTGATGCATCACTTTCAATTTCAAATGGCAGATCGAAATTCTCTAGAACAGGTGCATGAGTGAGCTTATCCTTAAGGTCGTCAAATGCCTTTTGTTGGGCTGGGCCCCACTTGAACGGATTGTCCTTCCTAAGCAGTGTAGTGATTGGGGCCGCAATGACATTAAACTGTGGGACGAATCTTCTAAAGAAACCACTCAAACCCAAAAAACTGCGTAATTCATGCACAGTGGTTGGCGGCTTCCAGTCAGATATAGCCTTGATCTTTGATTCATCCACTTTCAGTCCATCTCTTCCTACGACAAATCCAAGAAACGTCACTTCCGGCACACAGAAGCTACATTTCTCGAAGTTGGCATACAGGCGGACTTCTCTCAATCGATCCAGTACCTGTTGCACATGATTTACATGATCGATTAGAGTACAACTATAAATAAGAATGTCATCAAAATAAAATACAAAAAATTTTCCTATGAATTGTCGAAGAGTCTCATTCATCAAACGCATAAATGTAGAGGGGGCATTCGTGAGACCAAATGGCATAAAGAGCCATTCATATAGGCCAAACTTCGTCTTGAAGGCGGTCTTCCATTCATCCCCTGATTGCATTCCGATTTGATGATATCTGCTCTTTAAATCGATCTTGGTAAAAAGACTAGCACCACCAAGCTCATCTAGCATGTCGTCCAGTCGCGGAATTGGGTGACAATATTTGACCATAATAGCGTTGACTGCTCGGCAATCAACACACATACGCCATTGCCCGTTTTTCTTTGGAACGAGTAGAACTAGCACGGCACACGGAGATAAAATTTCTCGAACCCAACGCTTTTCGAGCAACGCTTGCACTTGCCACTGAATTTCCTTCGTCTCATCGGGATTCATGCGATACGCAGGTCTGTTGGGGATTGAGGCTCCGGGCACAAAGTCAATGCGACGTTCTACGCCTTGGAGGGGTGGTAAACCAGATGGCACTTCTTCTGGGAAAATATCTTGGTTTTTGTCAAGCATCCTGGAAAATTCCAAAGGCAAATCAGGTGCAGTATGAACAGTTCTATTGAGAGATTCATCAGGTTTAACTAATGCAAGGAAACAGTGACCTGAGAAGTCAGGTTCTCGTGATGCTTGCTGAAATGCAGTCTTGGTCAATATTAGACATTGATCCAAGTTTGATGAACTCTCGCCAACTTTGGCTTTTCCTCTTTCTTTTGCCTTATGGTCAGCTTCTGCTTGAGCTATTTTATCCTTCAGTTTTTCTTGGTCTAGCCTGATAGCTTTCACAGATAAAGGTTTAAACAAATATTCTTTTTGTCCATGTTTAAAATATAAAACATAGATTTTCCCCTGTAAGTGGCATCCTTATCATAAAGCCACGGCCTTCCAAGCAACACGTGACATGCGTTCATGGGAACGGCATCACATAATACCTTTTCCGAATAGGTGCCCTTCGTGATAGAGACCCATGCCTGTTGGGAGACCTTGGTCTTGCCACTGTTGTTCATCCAGTGCAGTAAGTAGGGACTGGAATGCTCCTCTGTTGGTAACTGCAATCTGCGCACATTATATAAAGTGACAATATTAATGCATCTTCCGTTATCAACAATGACAGTGGCATTATTGCCCTGAATAGTACAACGACAATGGAAGAGATTCTCCCTTTGTTCGTTGGGTGATATTTCTGGCTTTCTGTCAGCATTTAAGGCTCTCATTGCTACTACCAGATTTACGTCTTCTTCATTGTCCTCATCGACTTCTGGATTGACTGGTTCATCAGTTTGATATCGTCTCAGATCTTCATCACAGTATATTATTGACGAAAATTGGGTGTTTGGGGTGAAACTCTTGTAGTTGGCTTGGGGAATTGAAGTTTAAACCTCAATTGGAGTTGAGCTCTTGTTTTGGAAGACTTAGGTGAGTATATTATTGAAGTTTTGATGGCTCTTTTTGGTTGGAAATGGCTTCTTGTTCATGCATGTTGAAGAACCCTTGTTCTTGGCTCAAATTTGATGTTTTGGTGGTTGATTCTTGAATGTAGCTTGCTTTGGTGTTTGGACACGCTTGGGGAAGCTGCCATTGAAGTAATTGGAGTGTTTGGACTTTATAAACACAAGGCAAAAGTAAGATTTAACTCAAAGTGGGGGAAGATTGGAAGAAAATGGTTGAAAAATGCAGAACATCATTTGCTGTTCTGCTGGTGCCCAGTTTGGGAGCTGCAAAGCCTTGGCGGCGGCGCCTAAAAACGGACCGGAGCGCCAATGCAGTGCCCCAGACTTCCAAGGTTCCAGTTCAAGCGCCACAATGCCTGTGTGGCGCCTAAATTGGTGCTTGGGCGCCAGTGTGGCGCATCATGTGCCTCATGTGTGCCCGAAAAATCCACAAACTTGAATCGGGTCTAACTTACTCGTTTCTAATCCGATTTTCGCAAACCATATATGAATCTGACCCTACTCGGAACAAGGATTACAAATATGCAATCAGAACTATGAGATAATGAATCATTCAAAAATTTAAAATAGGAATTTATAACCCCAGAGTGTCCCCTGCGTGCCGATTCGTCCCCTGTTTTCTTCCATTTTTCATTCCCTTTCGTATTTTATCATTTCTCACTCGTTTCTAGGTCTCAGAAAATGCTTAAAACTGATCTAGGATATGTTGGTGCCTATCATGAGTATTGTTGAACTTAGAAGATTCACTGAGCCTTAGTTTAGGATGGAATCTTGCGTTGCTTCTATCACTATGTTTGGGAGTCGAGTGCCGATATGCGGGACGTGGCACACCCTGGAACATGTCTAACTCATGTGGTACTGTTGTGAGCCGATATATGGGGTTGGAAACCCGAATACTGTATATAGTCTGCGGACTGATAATTTACACTAAATGTTTACGAGTCAGTATCCTACTGGACATTGTGTAAGGTGATTGTGATCCGTATGGAATTATGCTTTTGAGGATGTTAGATATCCTAACAATTTTTACGAGTCGGTATCCGATTGGGCATAGTTAGTATCTTTCCCGGGCATGTTGGCCTTCGACAGCGAGATGCTCTAGGCTCATACCCGCCATGACCGTAAGCCACTTATTTCAGCTGCTAATGTCCGCGGCGGGGGCACTGTGGGTATCTCTTCTGACCATTAGGGGAGTGGACCCTATTTGGAGAGGAATACCGACCATGGTACTTAGGTTGCGCGCTAGGCATACTTCTGTGCTGCATTTAGGATAGATAGACACTTTAGGTCATAACATTTCATCTCATCATCCATCATTCATCTTATAATTGTTTTGCAATGTATGACGTGGTTGAAGCACCGGTATGGGACGGTGTGATGTTTATTTAATTGTTTAATTATGCTATTTTATAACTGTTAATGGACCTGTTATAATCTTGTTCCCTGTTTGCCCAGCTTTTCCTACTCTTGCTCAGTACTTTATGTACTGACACCTTGCATTTTGTCTGTCTTATAGATACTCCCGAGGAGGACGCAGAGCATGATCATGGAGATGGGTTTGGGGCTGAGTGATCTTACTGGATTGCATTGATATGTCTTGACTGAGTTGTTGCATTAGACTTTATATTATCTAGTTGTGACTAGCTTGTTATTTCTTAGTATTGTCCGACGGTTGGGATTGGTTTGAGAACCGTTGTTTTGTTATTCCCCTTGTATACTTGGTATTTGGACAGGTTAACGTGAGTACCGATGTGAGATACTGTATGTGGCTTGTAGCCGAGACTTGATGATTATGTGATAGATATGTTTCTGTTGCTTACTCTGTTACTCTATTGTTATTCTCTGTTGGACTTTCTGATTACCAGGCTTCGTGTTAGTGAACTTAAATTGATTGGCCAACAGTTTAAGTGAGGTAACACGGCAGTGACGTCAGCAAAAACTGGTTTAAAATTTTTGGGGGTTACATTTAATGTCCTTAAACACATCAGTAGACTTCGCGGATTTATTTAAGCTCTCATAATAATAATAATAAGCTAAGTCATAACCAATCAATTTAAATTATTTAATATTTGGCCTTACTTAGCAAGGTAAGCGAGTTTTGAAATGATTGGGCAAACATTTATCCTTTTGGCAACCCATTAAGTGTTTTAATTTAATCGTATCGACTAAATTGGCTTCGATAAAATTAATAGCTAGCTCCTTGATTAGTTTACCAATTAACACTGGGTACTTTGGAAAAGATTAATCTAAGTTTCCACTTATCCTATACTCATAATTTAATTTAATAGATTTTAACTTTATACATACTAATTTATTTCATTGGCAAAAATGGTCCAAGTCCTCAAATTCTTTAAGTTGGAATAATTTAATATTTATGATTCGGGTCGACCTTAAATCCCTTAAATTTTTAGCCTTAGTGTTTTTACTTAAATCACGCTGACTAAATTTGAGAACCCGATTCATGACCAATAATATTTATTTAGAATCTACTAGTTCATAAACTCATTCATTCTTAGCCACTAAATTACATTTCCATCCGGTACCCTCGTCGGATAATCCGGTATAACTTAATTTGTCTGTGGCAATGTTCAATCCAACTCGCATACATAAATTGGGGAACTTAAGTAAATCCTTGATAATTGATAAATTAATACTTATATGCTAATTTAATAGTCTCGGACTTAAAAGTTTTTAATTCCTTAAACTTAGTTCTCAACTAAGAGCGATTTAAATAAATTTACACTTCGAGAATAAATATTATTTCCTTTCATCTTCTAAAATTTTTATTTATGAGTAATTTTTTCAATGTTTATTTATTAAAATTTAAATTTCTATTTAGAATTTTTACGGGGTGTTATAGTCTACCCTCCTTAAAATAAGGCTTCGCCCTCGAAGCCTCTCGGCAAATCCTAAAAGAAATTCATGATTAGATATATATTTACAAAAATTATATCTTATAGAAAACCTTCCGTCCTATTATCTATAAATTATAATTTCCTTCAATCAGCCTCGGACACTTATCCTTGATACCCGCTTGATCTCTTTTGAATATATTTCTTGTTGCAAGAATCGTCCAGTTTTTATTCCATTGATGTTACTAAATGATTTAATATGTTGGTCAAATATAGATTGGTTCATTTTTCTTTCGAAGCTATCTCTACCGGGGTATGCTAGCGGCTCCATATTTCATTCCTTTCCTAGGAAGATAAGAATAAACCATCTTAGTTACTCTTATCATATTACTTCTCAGAAGGTATTCGGGATAAGTCTCGGACAAAAATTCGTTGGTTACATTATTTCATTAAGACTTCCAATAACTTAGTCAAATTGACAGGTTTCCTTGGAGCACACCATCAATCCTTAATAAATCCCACTCTTCTTGTCCGTAAGGTGTCGCTATTAGAAGAATTTATTTATTACTTTTGAACTATGTGGTCACTCTTGTTTGGTATTTGATCCATTAATTATTTATTATACTTTGAGTGTTCTCTAATTTCAAAAGTAGTGTGGTGAGTTCCTCGGGTTCAACCTAAACTAGATAAAATTTAAAACATTTGGAAAAATCCAACTCCGTTCATCCATAATCCGGAAATATTTATGTCTAAAGTCAACCAATATTCGTCTTTAGTTGTACACATGAAAATCTTTTAATCATCTCCAAGTTCCCATCACTTTGAAATTTGTAAATGTTAGTTAAATATCCTTTATGCATACCCGACCAAGGGTTACACAAAAGTGGCTTAAATGTTTGGCATATAAAGTTTATAACAAAAATCATACTTACCATGTCTTCTTGTTAGTTCTCCTTTTTGATAAGTCATCTTAATAGATATTCATTATTTTCGAATAACAATAATTTTAATGAAGAATTTCCTTGCTTGCTGGGTTATCACCTTGATAAATGACATTTCGAACTAAGAATTATCCACCATATTTTGGTAATTATAAATTTTATATTTTATTGGGTGTGCAATTTTCCGTCCTCAATTATAAACTTCGTCCTTGGCAATCCGTGGTACTCAATCCATCGTATTATAGGCTCTTGTATATTTTTATTTTTATTCTTGTTATTGTTATTATTATTATTATTATTATTATTATTATTATTATTATTATTATTTAAGGAGAAACCTTTTACATAGCGTATTTGGGAATCCTATCGAGGTAGATAAAAATAATTTCTAACAATTCCATCGAGCCTTACTAGCACATTCCTTTAATCAAATATTCAGTTGCCGATGGTCGCATATTTTCTGGACAAGCATGCAGATTCGGATTCCTCAGGATCTTCCATCTATAGATAGGCACTCTATTCGGCTTTGGCTTTTGAGGATGTATCGCGTCTATGGGACGCTTTTCATTGCTGGCCTTTGGGTTGTGTGGAGGGATCGGAATAAGAGAATTTTTCAAGGGAGCCATACTTCCAACCATTCTCTTCTTCGGCAGGCATTTCATCTTAAAGATGAGTTAGATAAGGCGCTCATCAAGAAGAAGCTGCGGCATCTATACCCTAGGATGGTTCATTGGAATTCTGTTGGTTGGACTGGTACTCTAGTGCATTCGGATGGGTCTGTTCTTGGTGGTAGTGGTCGCGCAGGTTTTGGCGCTGTGGTTAGGGATGTTTCGGGCCAATGGCTAGGTGGTGTTTCAGGCTATCTTGGTAAATTTTTGACTTCCCTTGCACATATGGTATATGAATTTAGGGGAACTTCGTAAGTGTTTTATAGAACTCGTGGTGAGTTTAAAATCTCTCAGGTGCCCTTACATGACACTCGCGTCTTATCTTTAAGACAATATAATATTTAGAAAAATCTCATTCTGGGTTACTCATGTGATTATCTTGGTTATCATATAGATCGTGTCCTCACATGTCTAAGGCCTAATCCTTAATTAAGCTTATAAATAATGCTAGAGTAAAGCATGATAGTAGAAATTCAGTTATATATCCGATAATGCAAAATGGCTCAAGGTCGGTTCGATATAACGCAGTGATTTGGTAGATCTACTGTTAGGGTAAACGTCCCCAAGATCTTACCGATAATCAAAATAAGACTGAGTTCAAATATCGTCATCTACAATAGGCATCGTGTTCTGGGAACTAGATACTAAAGGAATACGATATAAAGGTAGCTAGAGATAGGTGAAAGACAGCCAACGAGGGAACAACCGAGTCCCTCATCCTACTCGTCGGATCCTTTGTGGTCTGACCCCTCTTGCGCGGGTTCCCCAGCTGCCGCTGCACTGGTAGACATGGGCGCGTTCTCCATAGAAGAGTACTTATGGATACGGTCTCGTATATCCATGTGCACCCACCCCTGGGGTTCCCACTCGGTCCTGAAGTGGTGAAGCTCCTTAAAGAGCGAGGTTGTGTGTGCTTCCAGCGCAGCGATCCTCTGTCGCTGTCTTGCTATCTCGCGATCCTGTCGCTGAGCGACAACCTTGATGTAGTCCTGCGTCTGCACTCTCAGGCGAGATTCCGTCTCCACCTGAGCTTTCAGCTCTCTCAGCCTTGCCTCAGTTGGGCTTTCTTGGCCTCATGGCCGCGGACTTCGCGTTCGAGCCTGGCCACGTCCCTAGTCAAGTGGGTCACGGTGTCAATAAGTGCCGAAAGTGCCGGGTCCGACTTCTGGAAAAAATCCTTATCAGAATGACTTATAACAATCAAAATTCTGCTTGTGTCTATATGCATAATGTGTGTTTGTTCCCATCCCCAAATATAACTTCTAAAATACTTGGCATAGTCTTTTCAAAAATTATTTTCGTGCCAAAATTGCAATAATTTAAATGCACTATTTCTTAGGCAAAATACTTCAAAATAATTCCTTCGTGCACAAATTTTAAGAATTTTAAATGCACTACTAGCATAGCAACCATGCTTTAAAATAATCTCTCATGTGCAAAAATTTAAGTAATTTAAATGCACATCTTCCCATTGTATAAATACTTCCAATGCTTTTCGTGTAAAAGTTTAATAATTTAAATACATTGCTTGCATAACTATATTACTTTTAAAATAATTTTTGGTGCATAAATTTTTAATAATTTAAATGCACATACCCAAGGGCAAAAGCGCTCTGATACCAAACTGTAACACCCCCATTTTCCCTAAAAGATGCAGTGGAAGAAAACAATGGGAACAATGGGTGGGGTGCTACCGCCACGTATTCCGAACCGCCCGAAATACACTAAGACTAAAACAAATAAGTGTAGAAAATCAGAGTTTAACGTATATGCTAACCACTTCCCGGGCAAGTTAACATATACTCTGCACCAAAAGCTTATAATACTGTAGAAGTATAAGAATAAGCTTAACAAAAATGGTTGGACCGTACAACCAAAACCGAGGAATGCATTCCTCAAATGAGCTCGATGATAGAAATGGAATAAATCCATGAAAATTTTATTTTAAAAGAGGTTACACCTCGCATTTCAAAAATATTGTAAAAAGTGGATGTCTATCTCGTATTACAAAAAAAATAACACTGTTAAACGCAAATGCATTCTTTAAACAGTAGGGCGGGATAAAACCCAAATATTTATTTTTGCTTAATACATAAGTTCCAATGCTTCATAAAAATTGTCTTTTGCCCCATAAAAATTTGTCTATGCCAAGAAATAGGTTCTAACCCTAAAGGGGATTTAACAATATAGCTTTTTATAAATAACCCCATACCGAGCCCGTGCAAAATATGCGCTAACGAACCTTGCAGATCTGAAACCTGAAAGGAAATAGTGACAAGTGTAGAGTCAACGAAAACAATCGCTGAGTAAGTAGAAGTTTACTCCCAGAGGAGATAGGGTAGTAGAAATAATTTAAAGACAACAGTTATGGTAATGGTATGCTAAAACGAGAATAATTTATACATACACGAAATATTATTCTATATCCAAGGAACATATAATATAACAATATGCGTTACCGAGATGCGAATATCTCAGCCACCGTGACGTGGGGTTCCGCTCTAGGGCTCTAGTCCGACATGAAAGTGAGGTCCCTGTTTTGTCGGACTCAAGTCTCACATGCACTCAAGGGTGTGGGGGAGGTAAGAAATTTCCTCAAATCCCACCACTGGAATCAGATATGGCACCGCCTGGATAGCCCCAAGAGTCTCCGTGTGGCGATTAAATGCACAGCAACGTAGGAGTTGGGCAGCCAGCGCATACCCAGACCCAGCCCCGTAATGAGCTCAAAAATCCGTAGGATTTTGTGAATAGTTGCGAACATTATAAAGCACAGTAAAGTGGTATACGAATAATCAAAAAACAGTAGGGAGCTCTAAGCATAAATGTAAAAATAAGGAAACGGTATTTAAAATTTATGCTTAAGCTAAATAAATTAAGGCTTACTCCAAAGAGTAAAAATATACTTACAGTCACCGAAGATGGAATGGGGATGACACATGCACAGACTACGAGCAGATAATCCTTTACAGCTACGCAACTAAGAAAAATATTCTAATATTAATTTATATGCCATACTGGTATTCTAACTTAAAAATAATATCTAAAAATACCCAATCTTAAATAAATCTTACCGAAAAATACTCCTACTGATCTTGATAACACTCTACCGGAAGAACTAAAAAGCAACTACAATCATCAGGGACTTCAACAGAAAACAAAACGCAGAAGAAGAAAAAAGAAAGAAATGAAGAGCAACAAGAAGAAGAAAATGGGAGGAAGTGGGCGAATTGGGCTGGGATGAGGAGGGAGGTTTTATAGAGCAACTACTACTCCCTAATACCCGGATAAAGTCTTTCCCCCCTAATTTCATCCCGTAACCCAACAGTAACCCACACCCCATCTACCCCTTTTCACTCCCTGCCTGCACCGTCCCTTCCCATCCCATTCACTACACTCAATCCCTTCAAATTCAGTCTTCCACCACTCACCCATGTTTATCCAAGGGCTATCAAGGAAGCATTTTGGGTAAGGTAAAGCCTCGGTTCACCCCTCCCCTTCTCTGTCCAATTTTTTTTTTTTCCAGATTTTTCGTCTTTGGGATTTTTGGTGTTGAGTGCTCCTATTTTGAGGGGTTGGAGAAGAGGGAGAACGGCGGTGGTGGTGGAGCCGTGGCAAGCGGTGATGGTGGTGCGGAGGTGGCGGCACAAGGACCGGCGATGGGAGGCGGTGGTGGTGAGGGCTCGGCTGCGGCGGCGGGCGTGGCCAACGGCAGTGGGCTCGGCGGTGGTGGGTGTCGGCCCACCCCTTCTCTCCTTTCCCTTTCTTTTCTATTTTTTTCTTGTTTTGGTTTCCGGTTTATGGATTTACGAAGAGGTGGTGGTGGTTGTTGATGAGATTATGGTGGAGGAGGGCAGCGGCAGTGGAGGGAATGGGTGGCGGCGGAACGGAGACGCTAGTAAGGCGGCGAAAGCCATGAGGTGGTGGCGATGGCGATTTGGGGGCGCGGAGGCGGAGGCGAGATGGAGAAGGGTGGAGGCGGCGGTGGCCGCGGATGGTGGCGATTTGGGAAGGAGATGGTGGCTCGGTGGTGGCCGGAGGCGGATTTGGGGTGGAAGACGGCCGGAAATGAAAAGGGGGGAAGATTTGGTGGTGGCCGTACGCGGTGGTGGCCGGCCGGAGGCTCGCCGGCGGCGAGGGCGGTGCCGGAAAAGGGGCGGCGGCGGCAACACTAATTTTAGGGTTAGGGTTTTGTTCTCTTGGGCTTGGGCTTAGTGTAGTGGGTTTGGGCTTGTGTTGGGTTTAATTTATTTTCCCAAATTTGCTTAATGGATCTGGCCCGATTTACAAATACCCACTATGGACTTAATTTACTAATTAATTTAAGTTGTGAACTTAATAATTTAATTGTCCGGTATAATTAGTCGAGCAATTCGAGATTCCATATTCTTCAATTCGGCACCATCACTAATTAAATGTCGGACAATTTTCGATAATTCAATGGGTTAAGTATTTTAATTGTAAGAGATTCAATTTTTATAATTTAATTCATGTCTAATTCTTAATTTAATATCCTTAAATACATCAATAGACTTGACGGATTTACTTAGCAATAATAAGCTAAGCCATAACTAATCAATTTAAATTATTTAATATTTGGCCTTACTTAGCAAGGTAAGCGAGTTTTGGAATGATTCGGCAAACATTTATCCTTTTGGCAACCCATTAAGTGTTTTAATTTAATCGTATCGACTAAATTAGCTTCGATAAAATTAATAGGTAGCTCATTGATTAGTTTACCAATTAACACTGGGTACGTTGAAAAAGATTAATCTAAGTTTCCACTTATCCTATACTCATAATTTAATTTAATAGATTTTAACTTTATACTAATTTATTTCATTGGCAAAAATGGTTGAAGTCCTCAAATTCCTTAAGTTGGAATAATTTAATATTTATGATTCGAGTCGACCTTAAATCCCTTAAATTTTTAGCCTTAGCGTTTTTACTTAAATCACGTTGACTATTCGATAACCCGATTCATGCCCAATAAATTTTATTTAGAACCTACTAGTTAATAAACACATTCATTCTTAGCCACTAAATTACATTTCCGTCCGGTACCCTTGTAACACCCCGATTTAATTAACTCATAATTAATTTAATTTAGTTATGGTTAATTAACAAAAGACTTGGTGTGTGGATTATTTTGTAGGGAATGAAGATTTAAGTGGGGGAATAAGTGAGTTCAACTCACTAGATAATAAGAGTCAAGTGCTCAAATGGGTGCAATGTGGTCAAGACAAGTGGTGTAAACCTTTTAACCCACTTTCCGACCCGACCCGGATCCATTTTTAACTTAAAATCTGAAATTGGGGGGCTTGAGACTCATTCCTAACCCCAAACTTGCCCAAATCCCGTCACTCTCTCTAGGAGGAATTAGGGTTCTTCCAATTCTTGCACAAATTGAGCTTTGAGTGCAAAATCAAGTGGGGATTTCATACTACAACTCAAGGTAAGTGTTTTCCACCATCTATCTCTTGTTTTTATGAAGTTGGAGCTAGTTTTTGATGGGTGTTTTGGTGGTGACGGGAATGAAGTATAAGATGGGTCTTTTGTAGATTGACTTGATTTTGGAGCTTGGATTCTTGTTTGGAAGCTGAATTAGTGTTGAAGGAAGCTAAGGTTAGTACTTGAGACCATTTTGGTGTTGTTAATTTCAAGTTCTTGGTACTCTTTGGAGGCATGTTGGAAGATCTCCATGTTTGGAGATGATCTTTGATTTTGGCTTGATTTCTTGTTATGTAGCTTGGTATTGGTGTTTGGAGGAGTTGGGGAGCTGTATTGGAAGAATTTGGACCACCTCAATACCAGGCAAGGGTAGAAATAGGCTTAAATGGGGGGCAAATCCGGTGGAATGGCCGGAAATTGCCATTTTCACCGATTCTGTCGCATCGGCGCGCTCCCGGCGCGCTAGCGCGCGCGTAGCGCGCGACACGAACGACACGACCGTCCGTGCCCAGGGCGCGCGGTCGACTCCCAGACCGCGCGGGGACCGCGCGGGGACCGCGCCGTCTCTGCTGTCTTCATGTCTCTTTTGCTCGTTTTTCCGATTCTTCATCCTTCGTGTTCCTTAGTTCTTCTTATGCTTCTAGCATACCATAACCATCATTATGCTCACAATCTTTGAACTTAGTTGCGATTAGCGGTGATCTACAATGCCTTAGTTAAGATCGAGACTTGTTTCGCTTCTATGACGATATGTGTTGATGCCGAAATGTGGGACTTGGCACACCCCGGAATATTTTAAAACTACTATTTTAAAGAGCCCGGATTATTCTTTTTAAAAACTATTATTTTCAAGTATTATTATTTTTAAAAGTTATCATTTATAAACTAGTAGTATATTTCAAAGAGCCCAGACTATTTTAAAGCTATCTATTTTAAAGAAAATACTTCACTCGAGATGAGTGATTGAACTGAATCTGAAATTTCACTCGAGATGAGTGATTGAATTGAATCTGAATATCTGTGATGATATGTGAATAATTGTGATGATATATTGAGACTGAAAAGGATTTATATCCTAGTCTGATTTTGGCTGGAGAGGGCTCATGACCCTTTGCCTGACCCGCTTGCCGTAAGCCACGATTTCAGCTGTTAGTGTCCGCGGCGGGGGCACTGTGGGTATGTCTCTCGACCATTAAGGGGTGTGGACCCTTATATGGGAGGGAATACCGACCATAGTACCTAGGTGCGCGCTAGGCATGCTTATGTGTTGCATTTAGGGTAGATAGACATTCTAGGTCATAACATTTCATCTCATCATCCATCATTCATCTTATTTGCAGTGGTTGAAGCACCGGTATGGGACGGTGTGATGTTTACTTATTTGCTCTGCTCAATTTTTATGTTATGCCTAATAAATGTTTAAGAACGAATATATCTCCACCTATATGTATAAATATACTTCTAGGGAATCAAGTTAATTCTTGTTTCCCCTTATGCCGATTCTTCTATTCTTGCTCAGTACCTTGTACTGACCCTTGCTATGTTTTTATGTATAGATATTCCCGGGGAGGACGCAGAGCCTGAGCACGATGTGGGGTTTGGGGATGAGTGATCTACCTAGAGATGCATTAGCATGTTGTGGACTTATGTGCTTGTCTTGAATATTATACTATGTACTGTCTTGTGTTTACTGGATATCTCTGACAGGTTGAGATGAGACTGTTATGTCGACTGGTAAGTCGCATGAATAAGGCTTGTAAGCCGGACGTCTGTTATGATGTGAGGTTTCCTTTCTGGATTTGTATTATGATTCATTGGCTTCCTGTTTACTTGGCTACGTGTTATTGATCTTAAATTGATTGGCCAACAGTTTAAGAGAGGTAACACGGCAGTGACGTCACAGAAATTTGGTTTTAAATTTTTGGGGCGTTACATTTGGTATCAGAGCCATGTCTGCTCGTATGTGCTTAGAATTCTAACACAAGCATGCGGTGAGATGTGTGGGGGAAAGCATATAGTGTAGGAATTGCATCTGGTTCTGCTTATACTCTTGTTAATTGCATTGTTTTTGGTTATCTGCGTCCCCTATAGGGGTGGATTGTGGTTTGTGAATCAAACCAGGATCAATCCTTGGGGATATTCCGGGAGATCTATACTTAATAATCGATGTTCGGTAAAGAATTATTCTTATTTACCGAGTGTTACTGAATATCTCGTTACGTTACGAACATAGGATGCCGCCGCGCCGGGATGGAGAGCCCAGAAGGAGGGGAAGGCCTCGTAGGAATCCGGGGCCAGCTTTTGGGGGTCATGGACAGTACCATGAGAATGGTGGACTTGGCAATGATCACGTGGAAGATGTTCCAATTGAGGAACCTGTAGAGGTGGAGGATGACTGGAACTATGAGGACGAACCAGTGCCTCCACCACCGCCGCCACCTGTACAGATGCCCATTGACCCTCAGTTTATGCAATATATGTTTAGTGCTATGTATGGGATGTATCAGGGGCAGGCGAATCAACCTGCGCAACCACCACCCAGACCCGTGGATTACGTGCATCTAGCAAGGCATTATCAACCGCCGGTCTTTAGTGGAGGAGTAGACCCGGCCGCTCTGACTGTTTGGATTTATCATATGGAGGAGATCTTCGAGAATATAGACTGCCCAGAGGATTGGAAGGTCAGGGTGGGACAGCAGTATCTTACTGGACCAGCTCTCCATTGGTGGAGGTCGCGTAAGAGTGAGCTTATGGCGAGACCCAACTTCTCATGGGAAGTTTTCTGTCATGCTTTGAGATCCCACCTTTTCACTACACAGATGATGAATGTTAAAAAGAGGGAATTTCTCAACCTGGAGCAAGCAGGAAATATGACAGTGTCTGAATACTATGGTCGTTTTGTGGAACTCATGTCATACGTACCAATGCTAGTTGCTAATGAGGAAGATAAGGTTTCGAAGTTTGTGGATGGATTGAAGGCTGAGATCCGGACTGGGTTTAGCAACCAACACGCCTGCTTAGCTTCAGCATATGATCAGGCTTTATGCATTGAAAGAGCTCGTGCTTATATGCAGCGCGTGAGGGCCGCTCGTCGCAGGGAGTCAGGGGGGCCGATTAGACCCCATCATAGGCAGACGAGGCCGAGAAGCGGTGGAGAGACCTCTAGGCCTCGGACTTATGCACAGCCACCGTATAGAAGCGGACCCCACTGCTGGAATTGCGGACAGCAAGGACATTTGAGGTCACAGTGCCCACAGTTGGTGGGTCGAGTAGGAGGATCTACTTCAGATGCGTCTGGTGGGAATGCGTCGCGTGGACGAGGTGCAGACAGAGGTCGTGGACCACAGGGGGACCGTGGGGGCCGTCTCAATGTGATTGAGCGGGCTGAGCTAGATGGGCGAGATGATGTCATGACTGGTAAGTTGCCCATTGTTCAATTTCAATCTTGATCGACTTAACCATCTGTAACAAGTACCCCAGGTAGTGCCTTATGTTATTAAATGCGTACGTACTATACTAGTTAATAATGTGCCTGCTTATGCCTTATATGATTCTGGTGCATCATGCTCGTTTATATCATCGGAATTCGTAACTAATAATGATATGGGACCACTGGAGGCTTATCAACTCCCTGTTAGCTACCTTCGGGAGACCTCATACGGAGCCAGTGGATTAAACCCGATGCACAGATAATCATCAAAGAGTGAGAGTTCAGAGCGAATCTAGTGGTGCTAGATTTGGCCGATTTTGACGTGATTTTGGGAATGGATTGGCTGTCTAAGTACCAAGCCAGATTAGACTGCGGGATACCAAGGATTTCCTTTACCGAAGAAGAAGGTGACAGAGGCTCCGGCCTTAGTGTTACCTGATGAATCGGGGGAATATGAGGTATACACAGATGCATCTTATCGAGGACTTGGGTGTGTGCTTATGCAGTATGGTAAGGTGATTGCGTATGCATCTAGGCAATTAAAGCCTCACGAGCTGAATTACCCGACTCACGACCTGGAGATGGCAGCGGTCGTGCATGCATTAAAAATTTGGAGGCATTATCTTTACGGCGCCAAGTGTCAAATCTACTCAGATCATAAGAACCTTAAATGTCTCTACACTGCAGATAAGATGAGCGGTAGGCAAAGAAGGTGGTTAGAGTTTTTGCAGGACGACGACACGAGTATTCAGTACATAGAAAGGAAAGCCAACCGGGTGGCTGATGCACTAAGTAGGAAAGGACATGTACTGAACTCAATTACTCTCCCTTGGAAGTTAAGGCAAGAGTTGGACAAGGAAGTGTTGTGGTTGTTCCTTACGACACGATGGCGAGGTTGAATGCTATGACGGTAGTGCCATCATTACTCGAGGAGCTCAGACTAAGTCAAGCTGTAAGTCAAGAGATGATGCATTTGAAAGCTCAGGTTCGTAAGGGTAAAGCGGAAGGCTTTGTGATTGATAGCAAGAATATGATCAAGTTTGGGGACCGTTGGTGTGTGCCTCCGAAGGATCAGGCGCTGAAAGGAAAAATTATGGAGGAAACACATTGCACACCTTACTCCGTACATCCGGAAGCAGTAAGGATGTACAAGGATTGAGGCAAAACTATTGGTGGAAAGGCATGAAGAAGGAAGTGGCAGAATTTGTGTCTAGGTGTTCTACTTGCCAGAAGGTGAAAGCCGAGCACATGAGACCTTCAGGCTTATTACAACCTTTGGATGTTCCTACTTGGAAAAGGGAGTCCATTGCTATGGACTTTGTCACCGGGCTACCCAGGACATGGAGCAGTTTTGATACTATTTGGGTAGTTGTGGACCGACTAACCAAGAGTGCTGTGTTTATACCAATGAGATTGAGCTAGAGCATGCAACAGTTGACTGGCGCTTACATCCAACATGTGGTTAGACGTTTTGGTATTCCTCGTGAAATCATTTCCGACAGAGATTCCAGATTCCTGTCAAGGTTCTGGAAGGAAGTGCAGACAGCCTTTGGGACACAGATCAGTATGAGTACTGCGTGGCACCCTCAGACTGATGGACAGACCGAAAGGACCATTAGAACCTTGGATGATATGTTGAGGGCGTGTGTGATGGATTTTCAAGGATCGTGGGAGGAACATCTACATTTGGTGGAGTTCTCCTACAACAATAGCTATCACGCGAGTATTCGTATGGCGCCTTTCGAGGCCTTATACGGAAGAAAGTGCAGGACACCCTTGTGTTGGAGTGATCCTTCAGAGCGAGTGGTGATGGGTCTTGAACTCATTGAACAGACCACTGAAGTGGTAAGAGTGGTCAGAGACAGAATGAAGGAAGCTCAGGATCGTCAAAAGAGTTATGCTGATTTGTCCCGGAGAGACATTGAATTCGAGGTTGGAGATTGGGTACTTTTGAGAGTGTCACCCATGAGGGGCGTGAGACGATTTGGGAAGAAGGGGAAACTGAGTCCCAGATTTATAGGCCCCTATGAGATCACTAAAAGGATTGGGAAGGTCGCTTACCGGTTAGAATTGCCAACTGAGGTGGGAAAGGTGCACAACGTTTTCCACGTCTCTCAGTTGAGGAAGTTTATCTCAATTCCTGACAAGATTATACAACCGGAGGAGGAGGAGTTGGATGACAACCTAGAATACGAAGAATACCCCGTGGCGATTCTAGACACTAAAGAAAAGATACTTCGCAAAAAGGTGATCAAAATGGTGAAAGTACTTTGGTCGAGACATGGTGTAGAGGATGCCACTTGGGAGACAGAGGAAAGCATGGCTGGGCGTTATCCTGAATTGGATTTGACTCCAATTCAGTGAAGTAATGACCTTAATCCATACTTTTTCATTCGAGGACGAATGATCCTAAGGGGGAGAGATTGTAACACCCCGATTTAATTAACTCATAATTAATTTAATTTAGTTATGGTTAATTAACAAAAGACTTGGTGTGTGGATTATTTTGTAGGGAATGAAGATTTAAGTGGGGGAATAAGTGAGTTCAACTCACTAGATAATAAGAGTCAAGTGCTCAAATGGGTGCAATGTGGTCAAGACAAGTGGTGTAAACCTTTTAACCCACTTTCCGACCCGACCCGGATCCATTTTTAACTTAAAATCTGAAATTGGGGGGCTTGAGACTCATTCCTAACCCCAAAATTGCCCAAATCCCGTCACTCTCTCTAGGAGGAATTAGGGTTCTTCCAATTCTTGCACAAATTGAGCTTTGAGTGCAAAATCAAGTGGGGATTTCATACTACAACTCAAGGTAAGTGTTTTCCACCATCTATCTCTTGTTTTAATGAAGTTGGAGCTAGTTTTTGATGGGTGTTTTGGTGGTGACGGGAATGAAGTATAAGATGGGTCTTTTGTAGATTGACTTGATTTTGGAGCTTGGATTCTTGTTTGGAAGCTGAATTAGTGTTGAAGGAAGCTAAGGTTAGTACTTGAGACCATTTTGGTGTTGTTAATTTCAAGTTCTTGGTACTCTTTGGAGGCATGTTGGAAGATCTCCATGTTTGGAGATGATCTTTGATTTTGGCTTGATTTCTTCTTATGTAGCTTGGTATTGGTGTTTGGAGGAGTTGGGGAGCTGTATTGGAAGAATTTGGACCACCTCAATACCAGGCAAGGGTAGAAATAGGCTTAAATGGGGGGCAAATCCGGTGGAATGGCCGGAAATTGCCATTTTCACCGATTCTGTCGCATCGGCGCGCTCCCGGCGCGCTAGCGCGCGCGTAGCGCGCGACACGAACGACACGACCGTCCGTGCCCAGGGCGCGCGGTCGACTCCCAGACCGCGCGGGGACCGCGCGGGGACCGCGCCGTCTCTGCTGTCTTCATGTCTCTTTTGCTCGTTTTTCCGATTCTTCATCCTTCGTGTTCCTTAGTTCTTCTTATGCTTCTAGCATACCATAACCATCATTATGCTCACAATCTTTGAACTTAGTTGCGATTAGCGGTGATCTACAATGCCTTAGTTAAGATCGAGACTTGTTTCGCTTCTATGACGATATGTGTTGATGCCGAAATGTGGGACTTGGCACACCCCGGAATATTTTAAAACTACTATTTTAAAGAGCCCGGATTATTCTTTTTAAAAACTATTATTTTCAAGTATTATTATTTTTAAAAGTTATCATTTATAAACTAGTAGTATATTTCAAAGAGCCCAGACTATTTTAAAGCTATCTATTTTAAAGAAAATACTTCACTCGAGATGAGTGATTGAATTGAATCTGAAATTTCACTCGAGATGAGTGATTGAATTGAATCTGAATATCTGTGATGATATGTGAATAATTGTGATGATATATTGAGACTGAAAAGGATTTATATCCTAGTCTGATTTTGGCTGGAGAGGGCTCATGACCCTTTGCCTGACCCGCTTGCCGTAAGCCACGATTTCAGCTGTTAGTGTCCGCGGCGGGGGCACTGTGGGTATGTCTCTCGACCATTAAGGGGTGTGGACCCTTATATGGGAGGGAATACCGACCATGGTACCTAGGTGCGCGCTAGGCATGCTTATGTGTTGCATTTAGGGTAAGATAGACATTCTAGGTCATAACATTTCATCTCATCATCCATCATTCATCTTATTTGCAGTGGTTGAAGCACCGGTATGGGACGGTGTGATGTTTACTTATTTGCTCTGCTCAATTTTTATGTTATGCCTAATAAATGTTTAAGAACGAATATATCTCCACCTATATGTATAAATATACTTCTAGGGAATCAAGTTAATTCTTGTTTCCCCTTATGCCGATTCTTCTATTCTTGCTCAGTACCTTGTACTGACCCTTGCTATGTTTTTATGTATAGATATTCCCGGGGAGGACGCAGAGCCTGAGCACGATGTGGGGTTTGGGGATGAGTGATCTACCTAGAGATGCATTAGCATGTTGTGGACTTATGTGCTTGTCTTGAATATTATACTATGTACTGTCTTGTGTTTACTGGATATCTCTGACATGTTGAGATGAGACTGTTATGTCGACTGGTAAGTCGCATGAATAAGGCTTGTAAGCCGGACGTCTGTTATGATGTGAGGTTTCCTTTCTGGATTTGTATTATGATTCATTGGCTTCCTGTTTACTTGGCTACGTGTTATTGATCTTAAATTGATTGGCCAACAGTTTAAGAGAGGTAACACGGCAGTGACGTCACAGAAATTTGGTTTTAAATTTTTGGGGCGTTACAACCCTCGTCGGATAATTCGGTATAACTTAATTTGCCTGTGGCAATGTTTAATCCAACTCGTATACATAAATTGGGGGACTTAAGTAAATTCTTGATAATTGATAAATTAATACTTATATGCTAATTTAATAGTCTCGGACTAGTTTTTAATTACTTAAACTTAGTTCTCAACTAAGAGCGATTTAAATAAATTTACACTTCGAGAATAAATATTATTTCCTTTCATCTTCTAAAAATTTTTATTTATGAGTAATTTTTTCAATGTTTATTTATTAAAATTTAAATTTCTATTTAGAATTTTTACGGGGTGTTATAATATGTTTCATAACTAGATTGGAACCAAAATCCCACGGTAATGAACTTATTTTGCAACCTTAAACCCTAAGCTAAACAAATATCTGTTCGAAATAAAAAATTAGGTTAGAAATACTAACCCCCTTCCCGAATGAGGCTGTTGCTCGATGTCACCATTCATCTTTCTCTTGGGTCCGATAGAAAATGAAGGGTGGGGGTTTGGGTGCCTCGATGTGGGAGGGGAGAATGGATGCGGGTCGGGCGGGAAGTCCTATCTCTATTGTCTATTCTATGGGTGCCTTAGGTGCAGGGTGCTCTTAACATGAGCCACAAAACCCTAGAAAGATAAATTCTGGAAAAACAAGTTAGATATTTTAATTTTGGGTACCCTCAAAATTAGTATCAAATTATTCTTTTATAGCTTGAGTGCCCATAAAATTGGGATTTTTCAATTTTTTAAAAAAACCCTAACCCTATGTGCATATATCCACCGCTTATGATATATTATTATATTATTTACTTTTGTTGGTTATCAGAAGAAGATCAAGTACGAAGTCAGTGAAACCCATTTTGAGTTGTAAAATTAATCCGGCTACTTTATCTCAATCTTCTCAACCAATTTTTGACCCAGAAGGTTTCTTGGGAAAAAAACTCATTTAGTCCCAAATTTTTTTTCAATTTTCAAAAGAGTCTCACAAATATCAAATTAGATGAATCCGTCCCATAACTACCACAATCTTCGCCGAACCCGTCCATGAACCTAATTTTTTCGCTAATCATCGTCGAACCCATCTCATAACTACCCTAATCATCGCCGAACTCATCTCTTCAAAAGGGTAGTTATGGTATGAGTTCAACGATGATTAGCGAAAAAATCGGATTCATGGACGAGTTCGGCGATGATTAGGGTAGTTTTGGGACGGATTCGTCTAATTCGATATTTATGGGATGATTTTGAAAATTGAAAAAACTTATGAGACTAAATGGGTTTTTTTTCCGGGTCTCTTGTAAATGCTTCTCTAAAAAGTCCATGTAAAGTCCGATATCACGTAGCAATACACCCTCAAACTTTAAACATCCTTCACTAAGCCCAAACCTTTATTTGACCATTGACAATCAAATTATGTTTTTATTTTAATTAAATTTAATTTAATTTATATTTTTTTGCAAAGCCATAAGCCAAATAATTCAAAAAATAAAATTAAACCAATAACATTAAAATTTTGTTATTTGGGCTTTGATTTCACACTAAAATGTTATATTCTTGTGATATGAGGTCACACAAAACAAAATTGCACATTTTATTACCATAAAAATATTGATCATGTCAACTATATCACGGGTGAAAAAACTTTTTAATTTTTTTTTCTTTTAAATTTTTTGAACGTTGAATGCTTATTATGAGGACTGATGAGATTAACAAGTCTAGAGACTAGAATAGTAGAGAATTCCAAAGGCAAATATGTGTGCTAAATAAATGTAGGCAGTGGAGTGACTTACCAACATGTTTAGGACATTACTTGTTTGGCTCAATCCTATATATGATGTTTTCAACTTTGAGCAGTGCTATTTGGGAAAAAGACCCATATAGTCCCATAATTTGACAAAATTTTGAAAATAGTCCAAAAAAGATTGAATTAAATGAACCCGTTCCATAAATATCCTAATCATCGCCGAACCCGTCCATGTACCGGTTTTTCCGCTAATCATTACCGAACCCGTCCATTAAACTATCCTAATAGATGGACCGGTTCGGCGATGAGTAGGTATTTAATGGACGTGTTCGGCAATGATTAGCTGAAAAATCGGGTTCATGGACGAGTTCGGCGATGATTGAGACATTTATGGGACAAGTTCATTTAATTCAATCTTTTTTGGAATGTTTTGAAAATTCCCCAAATTATGGGACTATATAGGTCATTTTCCCAGTGCTATTTACTAGTGTAAATTGAATATGTCATGTGTATGTAGGACATTAGATGCTGGTCACAATCCCGTGTAAATCTACAGCTCTACAATTTCTTTTCAACGAAAACAACAATTGCAAAAAAGGATTTTTTTCTAACCCAAACCCATGTATATCGCTCATATACTACCACTACAAGAAATTGCGGGATTCCCGACCGACAGGATGCGGTCGGCATTTCCGACCGCATCAATGCCGACCGCAAGCTGCGGTCGGAAATTTTGCCGCGTTTTGCACTACGCGGTTCTTTGCCGACTGTATTACCGACCGCAACAACGTTGGTCGGTATTACCGACTGCAATTGCGGTCGGAAATTTTTTTCCAATTTTTTTTAATTTTTATTAGTTTTTTATGAAAAAATTCAATTTAGCAACCGACTTACCGATCAAAAATTCTGTCGCCACAGTTACCGACCGAATTACCGACCGAAATTTGGGGTCGCTAAAGTTTTTCCCCATTATTTTATTTTTGAATTTTCTATATTGTTTGTTTTATTGAATTTTTTGAATATAATTTAATTTTTAATTTTTTTATCAAAATAATTAAGTAGCTTTTTATAATTATTTATTTTAATTTTTAATTAAAATTTTCTTTTAATTAATTTATTTTAATTATATTTTATGTTAATTATTAAATTGTATTTTAATGTAATAAATTAATTTTAATTTAATAAATATCTATTTTATTTTTATTTTATTGGGGATTTTTATTATTTATAAAAATTTGTTTGATTTAATTTATGATTCTTTAAATTTTAATTAATATAATTTTAATTTTTTATTTTGTTTCAATTTAGTTAATTTACAAATTAATATTTGTATATGTATATATATAAATTTATATATATTATATATAAAGAGTTACCAATAATGATATGAAATGTAATGTGTCCCAATGGTACACGCGCGCGGGAAGACCTTTCCCACCAGGGTTCGAGCCCACTCTTCAGCATCTTCCAAAATATATTTGTGAGAGCTGTAATATATGACACATGGAGTGATATCAGTTGTGGATTGGGTAGCTAGCCAAGTTGGTTGAGGGCGAAGGTTGGTGGGGTTGAGGGATTGGGTTCGAGCCCTCTTAAGCATATTGTTTTTTTCATAAAAGAGAATTACCGACCGCAAATTGCGGTCGGTAATTCGGTCGGTAGCCGTATACGGGACCTTTTGGGACTAGATAGTACCGACCGCAACTGCGGTCGGTAATTCGGTCGGTAATTTTGCCGACCCACGTGCGGTCGGCAGGGTCCCGACGGCAAGATTTTTTGGTCGGCAGAAAATTCCATACCAACATATTACCGACCGACTTTTGCGGTCGATAATTCGGTCGGTAAAGGCCGAAACGACCCGTAAAAGAGGGTTACCGATCGCATTTTTCGGTCGGTAATTCGTTTTTTTCTTGTAGTGTACATCTACGTGTAATATGGACAACATATTGATCAACACTACATTCGTTTTTATAAAACATTAACCTTTATTCTTTTATCAGTTATAACATACTCCCTCCGTAATTTAATGATGTTATTAACATTTCATATTTTCACACAAACCAATGCAAATGTTTAACGATTAATATCTCAATTATAAAAAAATAAAAATTGTAAAAACTTAATATTCTAAAACTATGTGATTAGATGAGTCTAACAAGATCTCACTTGATTAAATTTTATCTAATATAACTGTGTTAAAAGATTGAATGAAAGTCATTGAATGAATATTGTTTACTATAAGCAAATGTTAACATCATTAAATACGGAGGGAGTAAAATATTAAAGCTCTACCAAAATGGAGATAAGTATACACACTCAGTCAGACTGTCAAAGACGAACTTAGTTTGGACACGGGGGCCACCAAAATAAATTAATTTTTCAACTGCTGAAATAGTACAAACCCGCCAAATCTCATTTCCTTCATTCCTCATCCCATCCGAGGTAGGGATGGCAATAGCACCGGGTCCTATCGACCCAGATGTGAGCTTGGGTTTGATCTTGGTTGTTATAAAAATAAATCCGGAACCGATCCATTGACATGTCTGGGTCAGACTGGAAACGGACCGAACTGAGTATCAGGTTGGGTCTTGACGGACCCGATCTAAACCCGACTTATTGTCATCCCTAATCCAGGGCCCGTGAATCCAACCTAACTCTATTTCCCAAATCCCCTTACTCAATTCATTGCACACGCCAATCTCCACCGTACGTGGTTCTCCTAACTCTAATTCTAAGGACCCATCCGCAATTAAAATTTTGGGTCCGTCTCCGCTAGCAGTGGCCAATTTCAAACAAAAATAAAATCAAAACCTCCTTCACACTAGTCCTTGCCCCACTACAAGCCCAATAATTGTACCATACTCAGACTTCTCAATTATCAAAGGCATCACATTCAGTCATTCACATGCACAGATATATTGGTACCAAGTGCAGAATCTTTAATGTATTTAGGAGAGCCACGACGCCCCAATTTTACTGTCGAAGAATTTTATGGTTAATTCAGTAGTTCGATGAAATAAGAAGCAAAGAATAATAAGTAACATGCAAGAAACATGTAGGGTTTTACAAAATTGAAGATGATGGTGACATCATGTGTGGTCTGGTCTGAGTCATATTCCATTAGATTTATAGAAGTATATATGGGATAGGAGATATGATGGGTAAATATGGAATACTTAGTAGATAAAAGGATACACATGAACCAGTACTAGTGTCGATCTACTGTCCATGCTGTTGCTATGGCCACTTGACTCTCACTCAACATTATTATACTATTTTATTATACTATTTTTCTCGATCTATCACTTCTAACTGTACTTTGGACCCATTTCATCCATCATTTAACCATACATTACAAAAATAAGTAAATAAATAATTACGGCTAGCGATGTCTCATATCAGTACAAGAATTCATTTGTTTAGCTACTCAATTTGGTTGCTAAACCCTTGCTAGCTAACGAATTTGGTCGAAAATTCGTCGCTAACATCCTATTGAATTATGGGGTTTAACTAATGGTGCCTTTCTGTGTAGCTAACTGTTTGGCTAGCGTCGAGCCAAGGACCTTTTTCTCCTCAAGGGAGGCTATCGGAAAAAGATCAAACCGATTACGGGTCCGATATCGTGATAATGCGCCCAAACTTGACTTAATACGCCCAAACTTGACTGAATTCACTAAGAATAGCAATGGCAAAATGGATACAATGGAAAACTACCAGTTGTTGAGAAACAACGGCTGATTAACCAGAAAATGGAACCAAACTACCGGTTGTTGAGAAACAACGGTGGACTTGGAAAAAGTAACCGCTAATCACTAAGCTAGAGTGTAGGAAAGCTGTTAAAGGAAAGCTGTAAAGAAAGCAGTAAAGACACAAAGAATTGAAATTTGCATAAGGAATTTTAGGGTGGATTGGTCTCTCTTGATTATGAGTATGGCATCCACTATTATAGCCGGAGCTCTGGTAACCGCTCCCCGGCTGATTCCTCTGAGCCGATTTTCGCCCTTCCCTCATCGGCTGTCCTCACTAAATTTCGGCCGATAACTCTTGCCTTTGGGAACCTCCCTTCGTCTGGACTTTCGTTTGGTCCTAATCATCCGTCTTTTATCTTCTCGGCCCAATCAATTTTGCAGCCATCATCCCTATAAATTCTTTTTGGCCCAAGTTGTCTGGCCCAATCACTTTCTCGCGGCCCACTATCCTGGTGGCTCCAATAGATGCCCTCCTTACTTGGGCGAATTTTCATCTTTGGGATGAGCCCAAGTAAACCTGTGTAACACCCCGATTTTTGGTCACCCAGGTCGGGATGTCACCGCCACACCTCCCTAGCAAGACACGGTTTCTCCGAGCTTACTAAAGAGATGCAAGGCTATGGTTTTTCAGAATTTAAAATATTCAAACAGCCCATTCATATATAATTTAAAAAATAATACATCAAAGTTGCAGCGGAAAATAATATTTACATATATAATGCAGCGGAATATAAAAATAGGGCCAACATGGCCTAATCACGAGTTAAACAGACTCGTTCAGGCAAGGTCTAGTCTAAAACAAAATTTAAGAATAAAGTGTTCCCCATTCCCATGAATGCATATGATGATGCATATTCTTCAGCTCTGAAAGAAACAGGGGAAAAAGTATGGTTTGGTCAGCAAAGATTTGCTGAGTAAGTTAACACAGACAAGATTATGAGGTTCCAAAGCCTTTAATTAGATTTAAAGAAAACATGTTCATACAAGACATAATTAATTTTATCCATCTAATAATAATTTAATTGCACAATTCAAAAGACAAGGATTTCCATAAGATCATAATTCAACAACATGATAAAATAATCGCATGATATAATTTAAAGGCATAATTTAAATAGGGAAAATATTCAAGTATTTCAGGATTCCATTCTTCCACTTTTGTTCGATATGACCAAGTATAGTTCGCCCTTTGGGAATCGAACCTGCAAGAACTCAAATACATCCTAGGGAATCGAACCCGTAGGAATCAACACATATCCCGGGGAATCGAACCCGCAAGAAGACAGACAATCGCCCTTGGGGAATCGAACCCGCAAGAACTCACATACATCCTAGGGAATCGAACCCGTAGGAATCAACACATATTCTGGGGAATCGAACCCGCAGGAAGACAGACAATTGCCCTTGGGGAATCGAACCCGCAAGAACTCACATACATCCTAGGGAATCGAACCCGTAGGAATCAACACATATTCTGGGGAATCGAACCCGCAGAAAGACACACCCTGGGGAATCGAACCCGCAAGGTTTGACACAGACATCCTGGGGAATCGAACCCGCAGGAAAACATACACCCTGGGGAATCGAACCCGCAAGGTTTGACACAGACATCCTGGGGAATCGAACCCGCAGGGAGACAGACGCCCTTGGGGAATCGAACCCGCAAGGTCAAAACAAGTTTCACAAATTTCACACGTTTCAACATATAATTTCACTAGTCGCTGTTTTGCTACAAAAATATTTATAAATTCATTTTAAGCTGGATCATTCTGAAAATTTACTGGTAACTCCGAAACACAGAGATGAAAAAGTTTCATGTTTTACGTTTTTCAATCCGAGATACGGAAGTAGGTGAAAAATGTCAACATTTAACAGGATATTAATCTGTCCGAAAATTCTGACATCAGTTTCAAGGTTTCAAGATCTACCATAGCAAACTAACTCCAAATTTGATGAAATTTTACAGAGAGATACCTAAGACATATACCTACAACTTCCATGTTCGGCTAAAGTTCCAAATCAGTTTAGATCTAATGTCAATAACGTCATCAAGTTCGGAACTAATTTTGTTCAAGTTTCTTGATTTCGGTACAAACGCAGATCGGATCGGCTCAGGTTCGGAGGTTCAAGTCTTAACGAAAAATTCTAAAATTTTACAGAAATGTTCTAAACTCATAGATCTACAATTCTTATGTTCAACGCCAATCCTAGATCGGTCTAGAACTAAGGTAAAAATCACCAACAAGTTCGAACTAGAGTTCTGTCACGAATTCCAAGATCCAGATTTAATGCAGTTCGGTTTCGAATTTCATATAACAAATCATCATGAAAAATTCTGAAAATTTTACAGTAGATAGATCTAAGCCTTAGCAACGTTTTTCATGTTTTAAGTTTTTCCGTTTGAAGTCGTTTTAAGGTTCGGAAAAATTCGACAAAACTGTTGCGCTGGTAGAAAACGTATTATGACAGATTTACGAAAGATTTGATGAAGCTTTTAGTTTTATGTATTTTAATTACTCCCAAAATCATGTAAGCGTTAACTTACAGATTTACGGATGTCTCTGCTCGATGATTCGGAGGCGTGGCTTCCACGTTCTTCGTTCTCCCTCCGAGATCCTTCGTTTCTCCTCAACGCGTCCGGATCGGGGTTTAGAATAGAAAAGAGGTTTAATTAGGATTCGTTTTTTAATCAACCATGGTAAAGAAGGGATCAGATCTTACCACGATGACGGGAGCCTTTGGATTTTCGTCCAACTCAGTCTCCTCTCTTGCCTTCGTGTCTCCGACGACTCCGGGATTAGGGTTTGACGTATAGAGAGATTTCGTAGGGTTTCCAAAGTATCCAGAGCTTTTAAGAGGTCTTATTTATAGTTAAACAAGCCCTAGGGATGCCCAAGGTCTGCCCTAGGAGTCTTGAGCCGATTGGTGTTCAACCGAAGTCGGAAAATCCGGATTCGGGCGAGAGATTCACGCAACGGGCGAATCTGTCGCTTGGCGCGGCCGTGGCGCGCCTTTCCCCTTGTGACCGCGCGGCCACCGCGCCGAACTCGCCTGGACTTTGGTCTGGGCGGGTCGTGCGATCCGTCGTGCTTTTCCTCCTCTCTTTCGGACTTCTATCCTTCTATGCTCCCGTTTTATGATCTTCGGGGTATCTCCGGGTTTCTACTTTCTCTCTAAGTCTTTACTCGGGTCTAATTGGATGTTTGGACTCGAATTCTTGAGTTCATTGGTGTCGTGTTCCGGTGTATACTTTATTTACCTTTAATCCATCCTTTTTATTTAATTAAATTCCTTTAATTCCTTTTTAAGTAAAATCTCATTTCTCATTTCCTTATCCTTATTTATTTATTTATTTGCTGGATTTATTTATTTATGGTATTTATTGTATTTATTTTTTATTTATTTAATTATTGTTTTATTTTATATTGGAAAATTCTCGGGTATTACAGTCTACCCTCCTTAAGAATCAACTTCGTCCTCGAAGTTGTGTTACGGCCTTTCTCGTGCTAAGGTGTTTTGTTTGTTTTGTTATTTTGTGACTGAACTTAGAATTAAGACTTCTAAGCTGCCCACGTACCCGGTGAAGGGATCAAGCCATAACGTAGTTCAAAACAATTTGAATATGTTTATTTATTTATTCGGAATACATATCGTCAAAAATAAATGTCTATCTTACGGGGTACTACATCCTCTCCCCCTTAGGACTTCAGTTATGTCCCCATAACTGCCTACTTATTATTCTCTTCCTTGATCTCCTTGTTGAGGGTTTACCAATTCTATCCTCTTCTCAATCATCTCCTCACGAACATTACATTCTCTAATCATGTGGTCTTCCCCACCACATCTATAACAAGTCCCGCGTCTTGGGCATTCGCGCACCAGATGGGCTTGGTGGCACTGTGGGCAACGTGGTACGACTGTACGACGTATGCCATTTCTCCCATTATAGAAATCCTTATTCTCGTTCCTATCTTGTCCACCGTTATTGCTCCGATTCTTCTTCTCAACTCCTTGCGAGTCCTTGCTCGACTCCCCATTTTCCTTACGCTTCAGTTGCTGGACTCGATCAATTGCTACAGCTCGATCATAAACCGTCTGCAGGTTCGTGAATTGTCCTACTGCAAGTATCTCCCGGATACTAAGGTTCAGCCCCATCTCGAATTTCTGAGCCTTGTCAGAGTCGGTTGGTACTATCCTCGTAGCAAACCGCACCAATTCCTTAAACCGGGTGTAATACTCCTGCACCGTCCGTCCCTCTTGCTTCAGTGATAAAAACTCTTCGTACATTGCCGCCTTGGTGCTCATGGGGTAGAATCGGTCCCTTAGATCCTCCTTAAGTTTAGTCCACGAATAAGCTTCTTCAGCTTCCTCTAAATTCCTCTGGAGGTTTTGCCACCACTCATCGGCTTCGCCTCCTAAGTAGTAGGTTGCTACTCGTGTCTTTGCCTTATCAGGACATTTGATAGCATCCAAGAGCTTATCAAATGTACGGATCCACCCCTCTAGTTTGGCGGGATCCTCCTGCCCATCATAACGTGGTGGTTGATAGGGATTCACCAACGCTAGATAGTTGGTTTGAGCTACGGGCGGAGGTACTGTTGCAGGTGTCCTTTGCACCTCCGCATTTCCTAATGCTACTAGGATTCCCTCTATCGTTTTTAAACGTGCTTCCATATTATTGGGCGCTTGAGGCACTTGCTCTCCTAGGTTCTGAGGACTTTCACTGTTGTTGGGCGTGTTGGAAAGGTTAGCGTCAGTGCCGTTTGGACTCACCTTCCTTGGTTTTCTCCTAGGCCCCATTTTCTGTTATTCACGTGTATAGATTAGCTTATCTTTGTTTAGATAGATCGCTTAAACAAGACGTTTTTCCACATAAGGAATTTTCCTAATTCGTATAAGGCTAGGAATGGCTAAGGCCGGGATTTGTTATGCTTAGGCGCGCGCTTAGATGAACGTGATCTAGAGCTAAGGCAAGATCAGTCTCTAGTTAGCTTCCTTAATTTGATGTCAAGCGTCTAAGTTATCTAGTGCAAGCAAAAGATCTAAGTTAATATTCGCCAAGATTCTAGGTTAACTTCGCCAAGATTCTAAGTTGAAATTCGCCAAGATTCTAAGTTCACAGAAGAGATGCAATATGCATATGCAAATGATGATTCCCCCAAAAATAATTTAATGCACTATATATATATATATTTTCCATGGGTTTTAAAATAAAAATTTCTCCATGGAATTAATACTTTAAAATTTAAAGTAATAGTCAATATATTAATAATAGTTTAAAAAATAATAATGGTTTAAAAACTATAGTTTAAAAATAGCCGGGCTCTGATACCACTTTGGTATCAGATATTTTCTTTAAAATAGATAGCTTTAAAATATTCTGGGCTTTGATACCAACTTGTAACACCCCGGTTTTTGGTCACCCAGGTCGGGATGTCACCGCCACACTTCCCTAGCAAGACACGGTTTCTCCGAGCTTACTAAAGAGATGCAAGGCTATGGTTTTTCAGAATTTAAAATATTCAAACAGCCCATTCATATATAATTTAAAAAAATAATACATCAAAGTTGCAGCGGAAAATAATATTTACATATATAATGCAGCGGAATATAAAAATAGGGCCAACATGGCCTAATCACGGGTTAAACAGGCCCGTTCATGCAAGGTCTAGTCTAAAACAAAATTTAAGAATAAAGTGTTCCCCAACATTCCCATGAATGCTATGATGATGCATATTCTTCAGCTCTGAAAGAAACAGGGGAAAAAGTATGGTTTGGTCAGCAAAGATTTGCTGAGTAAGTTAACACAGACATGATTATGAGGTTCCAAAGCCTTTAATTAGATTTAAAGAAAACATGTTCATACAAGACATGATTTAATTTTATCCATCTAATAAAAATTTAATTGCATAATTCAAAAGACAAGGATTTCCATAAGATCATAATTCAACAACATGATAAAATAATCGCATGATATAATTTAAAGGCATAATTTAAATAGGGAAAATATTCAAGTATTTCAGGATTCCATTCTTCCACTTTTGTTCGATATGACCTAGTATAGTTCGCCATTTGGGAATCGAACCCGCAAGAACTCAAATACTTCCTAGGGAATCGAACCCGTAGGAATCAACACATATCCCGGGGAATCGAACCCGCAGGAAGACAGACAATCACCCTTGGGGAATCGAACCCGCAAGAACTCACATACATCCTAGGGAATCGAACCCGTAGGAATCAACACATATTCTGGGGAATCGAACCCGCAGGAAGATAGACAATCGCCCTTGGGGAATCAAACCCGCAAAAACTCACATACATCCTAGGGAATCGAACCCGTAGGAATCAACACATATTCTGGGGAATCGAACCCGCAGAAAGACACACCCTGGGGAATCGAACCCGCAGGAAAACATACACCCTGGGGAATCGAACCCGCAAGGTTTGACACAGACATCCTGGGGAATCGAACCCGCAGGGACACAGACGCCCTTGGGGAATCGAACCCGCAAGGTCAAAACAAGTTTCACAAATTTCACACGTTTCAACATATAATTTCACTAGTCGCTGTTTTGCTCCAAAAATATTTAAAAATTCATTTTAAGCTGGATCATTCTAAAAATATACCGGTAACTCCGAAACACAGAGATGAACAAGTTTCATGTTTTACGTTTTTCAATCCAAGATACGGAAGTAGGTGAAAAATGTCAACCTTTAACAGGATATTAATCTGTCCGAAAATTCTGACATCAGTTTCAAGCTTTCAAGATCTACCATAGCAAACTAACTCCAAATTTGATGAAATTTTACAGAGAGATACCTAAGACATATACCTACAATTTTCATGTTCGGATAAAGTTCCAAATCGGTTTAGATCTAATGTCAAAAACGTCATCAATTTCGGAACTAATTTTGTTCAAGTTTCTTGATTTCGGTACAAATGCAGATCGGATCGGCTCAGGTTCGGAGGTTCAAATCTTAACGAAAAATTCTAAAATTTTACAGAGATGTTCTAAACTCATAGATCTATAATTCTTATGTTTAACGCCAATCCTAGATCGGTCTAGAACTAAGGTAAAAATCACCAACAAGTTCGAACTAGAGTTCTGTCACGAATTCCAAGATCCAGATTTAATGCAGTTCGGTTTCGAGTGGATTTCATATAACAAATCATCATGAAAAATTCTTAATATTTTACAGTAGATAGATCTAAGCCTTAGGAATGTTTTTTGTGTTTTAAGTTTTTCCGTTTGAAGTCATTGTAAGGTTCGGAAAAATTCGACAAAACTGTTGCGCCGGTAGAAAACGTATTATGACAGATTTACGAAAGATTTGATGAAGCTTTTAGTTTTATGTGTTTTAATTACTCCCAAAACCATGTAAGCGTTAACTTACAGATTTGCGGATGTCTCTGCTCGATGATTCGGAGGCGTGGCTTCCACGTTCTTCGTTCTCCCTCCGAGATCCTTCGTTTCTCCTCAACGCGTCCGGATCGGGGTTTAGAATAGAAAAAAGGTTTAATTAGGATTCGTTTTCGAATCAACCATGGTAAAGAAGGGATCAGATCTTACCACGATGACGGGAGCCTTTGGATTTTCGTCCAACTCAGTCTTCTCTCTTGCTTTCGTGTCTCCGACGACTCCGGGATTAAGGTTTCGACGTATAGAGAGATTTCGTAGGGTTTCCAAAGTATCCGGAGCTTTTAAGAGGTCTTATTTATAGTTAAACAAGCCCTAGGGACGCCCAAGGTCTGCCCTAGGAGTCTTGAGCCGATTGGTGTTCAACCGAAGTTGGAAAATCCGGATTCGGGCGAGAGATTCACGCAACGGGCGAATCTGTCGCTTGGCGCGGCCGTGGCGCGCCTTTCCCCTTGTGACCGCGCGGCCACCGCGCCGAACTCGCCTGGACTTTGGTCCGGGCGGGTCGTGCGATCCGTCGTGCTTTTCCTCCTCTCTTTCGGACTTCTATCCTTCTATGCTCCCGTTTTATGATCTTCAGGGTATCTCCGGGTTTCTACTTTCTCTCTAAGTTTTTACTCGGGTCTAATTGGATGTTTGGACTCGAATTCTTGAGTTCATTGGTGTCGTGTTCCGGTGTTTAATTTATTTACCTTTAATCCATCCTTTTTATTTAATTAAATTCCTTTAATTCCTTTTTAAGTAAAATCTCATTTCTCATTTCCTTATCTTTATTTATTTATTTATTTGCTGGATTTATTTATTTATGGTATTTATTGTATTTATTGTTTATTTATTTAATTATTGTTTTATTTTATGTTGGAAAATTCTCGGGTATTACAACCTGACTCTCCCATTTTCTCCCTTTCGTGCACTAACTTCCCCTTGGAATCCGGCCACGACTTTTCATATTCCTCAGGCCTCGCTATTCTTTATTTTATTGTTGTCTGCCCTTTCTTTGTTTTTGTACATTTCTTCATTCTCTTTGCAATCTCTTCCTTTCATCTCGATGGCACAACCTACTCTTTCTCCTTCTTCTATTAAGATTAAGAATATCGAAGAGTCTTTCGCCGATAAAACCTCTATTCGCCTTACTGATGAAGGCCTCACCACTATCGGGCCTTTGGCGACTTCCGTAGAAGCCGCCGCTTCCGTTTCTACTTTTTTTTTTGGTGATTTAAAGACGGTCCCCTTGTTTTCGGATCATTTGTCCACCAAACTCTTTGGTAATTTCAGCACTTGGCCTATTGTGACTCCTGAATATACTGATTGGTACACACGGATCCAGCCTCATTGACGAATCGATTTGGTCATCCGCTGGTATCAATCATTTGATTAAGCCAAGTGCTCAGCCCTTTCCTTCTGAATATCGGCACATTCAAGCGCTCCTATATTTCTGGAGTTCTTCTGTTAACTGTTTTTGCTTTCCTTGGGGCATGATGACTCCGACTATTGAAGATGTTAAACTTCTTCTCGACTTGCCCTCTCTTGGGAATCGCTTTTTGGGGGTCACTGGTTCTGAGAAACCCTCGATAGGGAACACCGGTTACACATCGAAGCTTACTTTCGCCCCATGGATTAAGCAATACAGTGGCAGTACGTCTGAGATTCTTAAGCCGAAACCTGTGGCCTTCATGATGTACTTCCTTAGCCGATATTTTTGGTGCGCTCCTGCCAAGAACGTTGTTCTTGAGACTTACCCTCTGGCTAAGTCAATCATGGAGAAGACTCGTATGCCTCTCGCCGATTATTTCCTTGTCCACTTGTACGCTGGCATTTCGTCTCAAGTACATGGTTGGGCCGACGGTCATCCTGACAGATCCCGTGGCCCTCTTTGGTTTCTTCATCTCTAGCTTGCCTGGTATTTCAGTGATTTTTCTGGTTTTGAGGCTCAATCATCCGCCACTACTCCTCCTTCAGACAATGACCTTTTTGGAGTCCGTTTTCCTGACATGCGCGTATCATAATGGATCTATTACTTCTTGAATAGACCCCCCACTGACTCCTTCTCCCACTGTCTCTATACTGGCCCTCCTACAAGTTGGCGTTCGGCTATTGGCGTTCCCCCTTTTGGTACACCTCGCTCGAAGCCGTTCACTCAAGTTTGGAATGCCGGCATCATTCCTCGTCATATTTTCAATTGCTCGACATTTGTTCCTTCTGATCATTCAATCCTCTCCGAAGTTTATAATCCTCATTTAGTCAGGCGACAATTCGGTTTTGCTCAAGATGTGATCCTTACTCTCCACGGTGACCCGAATAGGTACAGCAAATCCTATAAAGGATTCGGCCCAGAAGAGTGCCATCAACTCTGCCGAACATGGGCCCTCCGGATTTGTAATTTTGAAGTCCGTTCCTTCGCTGTCCGCCCTGGTTTGTCGAAAAAGCGCATTGATGATTGGTAGGGAAAAGTCTTTACTCGTGCTAATTTCGGGACTGACTTGCATAATCTTTTTATTTCCCGCGGTTTCCCAGGTATTATAATGTTTTCCGTTATTGAATCGGCCCCTGATTATTCATGTTCTTCTCAGGAGGATGAGCCTTTGGCTCCTCCGCCTAGTAAGTCTTTTTGATTCCTTATTTTATTCATCATTTGATATCCTGTGTGTTTTCTTAAGCTTTCCCTTTGCTCCTATTTGTCTCGCAGGAAATTCCTCTTTGGAGGACATTTCGTCTCTTCCATCTCGCCCACGCACTTCGTCCGCTCCTACTACTTCCTCCACGAAAACGTGCTGCTCCGAGTTCGGGAAGATCGAAAGACGATCCTGCTCCCAAAGCCCGAAGACGGTCAGCTCGTTCACCTCTCTCTGGATCAGCTGCAGCATCAAATCAGGTATTTTATGATCCCTTTTTCTTTTCATATCTTCAATTATTCAAGTCACTCACTATTATTATTCTGATAGTTATTTCCCTTCTTCCTTCAGGTTCATCTAACTCCAGACTCCCTGAGACCTTCTGTGTCCCCCGGCCATTCGTCTGGCCCGGATGATATGCCACATCATTCTCTTACTTCTCATTCGGCCCTAGATCCTATTGATGAGATTTCGGCCGTTGCTTCTGATACACTTCCCCTCAATCGGCCATTCCTGCGCTGCCAATTGGCCCAGGACCTAGCTCAATCCCTGATGCTTCTGGGGCTGGTGATATTGATTTAGTTACTCCCGATCCGACTACTTCTTTAGTGACTGCTCTTCCTTCTTCTTCCGCTATTGCTCTTCCTGACCCCTCTATAGCTCGTGTCCAACAAGAAGGGCTGACTCTTGTGATGGCATCCCTTCTTCTCCTTTTCCGGATAGGAATATTTTGGACGATTTCTTCTCCCCGGTCTTCCTTTTTCCTTCGCCGGACTTTCCTGACACTTTCGGGGCTTTTTAGACGAATTGGATCGTCTAATTACTCGCCAGTCGGACGTACTATTGGTTCAGACCAAGCCTATTCTCCTGCTTCTTTCCCACATTAAGCGGTCTTTCTTTGAAGAGCTCCTCTCTCGGGTTTGGAGGATGCTCTCCATGCGATGTCCACATGTGTTTTACGTATGGACTTGGAGCTTCCTGGTGTTCTGGCCGCTCGTAAGAAACTCGAAGATGAGCAGGCCTCTATTGCTCTTCATAAATTGAAGTTCGATAAGCATTCTTCTGATTACCAGGAATGTATGAATAAATTGTCGGATAATGACAATCTTAAGCTCAAGTATTCAGAGGATCTTGCTGCTACCAATCTGGAAATTCGCCGACTCCAATGCAAGGCACAAGACTTGGGAACTGCCCTGGCTGAGGTAGATAAAGAGTCGGCTCGTCTTCGATATCTTGTCAAGCAACTTCACAAATCTGCCCAAGCTCCAAGAGAAAAGCTTGTCAGTCTTCAGCAAGAGATGGGTTATCTCTCCATGAGGTCCTCCTTTAGTGACAAAGTCATCGATGTTTTTCGTGGCTTGTGGTCGGACACTCAGGCTGTGATTGATAGAATCCGACCTACTGCGACCAAGTTTTGCTCTACATCTGACACTTCCGCAGTTCTTGGTGATCCCGTTGCTGACTCTTCTCTGAGGAATGATCCTAAGACCTCGGGTAACATTTGATTGTCAATTTGTCCTTCTAATGGAGAAAGTATGGGCTAGTTATGTTCCTTCTTATGTTTTTGCTGAATTTCCTCTTTTTCCCTTCTCTTAGATACCCAATCTGAGCTCCTTCAGGGCGCTTCTGAACATCTGCTCTCGTCTCAACCCGAGAACCTCATGTCTCGGCCGAAGCTGAAGCTCGGATACTTCAAGATTTTCAATCGGCCTTGGATTCTGCAACCGGCCGTAATTCAGCCGTTGTTTCTCCTCGCCGTTCTGACGACGGTGTTGCTTTTGACCTAAGTTGAGATTGAGGTTTCTTTACTGTTGATGTCGCTCGAACATTGTTGTTATGACTCTCTAAGTCCTCTTTTTCGACTGGATTTTGATGCATCGTTTTGTGTATTCTTGACTTCTCTCTCTCTTTGGCCGATTTTTGGGCTCTCAATCGGCCTGTTATCTAATGTTTGTCTTTTGTGTATTACTGTATCTGTTTCCCGTAACCTCCGGGATCTTTCTTTGGCAGAGCAATATTCTCTGCAGCTTTATTGGAAATCATGAAACGTCTTTTCCATTATTAGCATTTATTCCCTTACGTTTCTGCCCTTGCTATAAATGCCATTTTCTTGATCTCCTATAAATACTAGCCTTTTCCTTTCTTCTATCGCAACACCTTGCAATGTTTGTTATAATTTCCTCAATGTGTTTCATTCCTTTTGCTCGCTGGCCTCCTTGGCTTACTGATTCTTTGTTTGAATCTTTATTCATGACACAACAATCCCTCCTCCGTGCGGTACGGTTTTAGCTAATCCCTCTATCACCATGCTCATGCGGAAGGGGATCTCTCAATACTTTTCCTAACATCTGTTTCGATGGTCATATTCAGGCTTCGTCCTGTCTCTTAATATTGATATGACGTGTCGTGCCCTTGCTTATACCGGTCCCAAAGTTTTGGGCGACCAACTGATAATCGCGCCTTTCTATGGGACCATATATTTTTTTTTTGCTCTGAAGGACACACCCCACGGATTCCTTTCTTGCCGTGTATGTCTGGCGGGGTGTTCTTGTTAGAGCAAAATTCTATCTTTTCTTTTCTTTTTCTTTTCGATCGGGGAGTTGGCTTCACTAGCACAGCCTTCGCCGATCTTATAGGCGGGAAGGACTTGGGAATGAATCTGGACATCTTCCATTTCAGATCCCAATTGACTTTCATCCCTTCCCGGCCTTATTAGACTAGGACGTTTCCCTTGTATATTGTAATTTCGGACTATCGACGCCGCTTTCGGCCGAAGTAGCTCCTCTTTGTAATGTTCATCCATGAACTGGGTTTGATGTTTAATTTTGCTTGATGTTTAATCCCAAGCTGAAGCATAATATTTCTTCATGTATCTCGCATTAACTGGGTTTGACATCTGTTCTCCATTTTCGTCTACTAACATGTATGCTCCATTTGGCAATTTTGTCTGAACAATAAACGGCCCCTCCCGATTACTTCCCTAATCGGCTATCCTTCTGTGTGGGTGGCCATATAACTTTTTTTCCATACTTAATCACCAACTTGAAATCGCTTAACACGAATCCTCCTATTGTACCAATCGGCTACGACATCTTTATTCTTCTGTAAATTCTCAAATGCTTGTACCCGATCGGAATTAACATCTAATAATTCATCTTTCATTGCCTGATTGTACTGTTCGGCCGACATCAAATCTGCTTGACTCGTCCTCAAGGTCGGCACTGTTATTTCGGCTGGAAGTACTGCCTATCCCATAAGTCAGCCGAAATGGTGTAAACCCAGTGGCTGAAGTATTAGCGTTTCGATAAGCCCATAACGCCTCAGACAACTTTTCATGCCACTTCCTCGGTTGATCTTCAATCATCTTCTTTATAATCCCTATCAATTGTTTATTAGTGGCCTCTGTCTGCCCATTTCCTTGCGGATAATATGGCGAGGAATGCGCGATCTTTATCCCATATTCGTCCGCAAAGGCCTTAACATTTTCTCCCATAAATATTGTTCCTCTATCTGTTAGAATCGTCTGTGGGATTCCGAACATGTAAATCAATTGTCTCTTAATGAATTCAATGACCTCTTCTTGGGATATATTGACGTACGCTTGTGCTTCGGCCCACTTCGTGAAATAATCCGTGGCCACCAGAACGTACTCATGTCTCTTTGAAGAAGAGGGGTGAACTTTTCCAATAATATCCATAGTCCATCCATGAAATGGCCATGGCTTAATCATTATATGCAAATCTTCGACCGGTAACTTCTGGATCGGCCCATGCTTTTGACATTCGCGGCACCCTTTTGCATACCTTTCACAATCCGTTGCCATATTCGGCCAATAGTATCCTAGCCAAATGATGCTCCACTTCATTGATTTTCCTGCACGGTGTGCGCTGCAAATTCCTTCATGTACTTCTCCCATTACTCTCTTAGCATCTTCTTCTCCCACGCATCGGAGTAATACCCCATCAATGGCTCGCTTAAAGAGTAATCCTCCCACTATTATGTAATCCATTGCCTTCCGTTTTTCGGCTGGATTAGCTTCGGCTGGATCTTCCAAAACTCGAGCTATTTCCTTGATCCATTCGGCCTTCTCGGTTTCGGCCAAATATATTTCCATGTTACCGCCTATCGGCATCAGCCGATATCTTGCTGTATGTTGAGCCAATTCATTGGCTAACTCATTCTCTTTCCTTGATATATATTCAATGTATACCTCGTCGAACTCTTCCAATAGCCCAATCGCCTCTTTGTACAGTCCGATTAGCTGGGAACTCTTAACAGAAAAATCCCCAAGCAACTGTTGAATAACCACTTGCGAGTCTCCCTTGATTACAATGGCTTTGACTCCTTCATTTATCAGCTGTTGTAATCCCGAAATCAACGCTTTATACTCCGCCTGGTTATTTGTATCGGACTTAGGCAATTGCACATAGTATTTGTATACCGTGCCCCCGATGTATGTAGTGTGAACCCTGCTCCAACTCCTGAAGCAGCTTTGGAACCATCGAACATCATCATCCACGGATGCAGGTATACTATTCCCATTTCGTCTACCACTTTCGGCCGAAGTTTTTCTTCAATATCATCGGATATTGATGACATTGGATGATCGGCCAAAAAATCAGCTACGATTTGTCCTTTCATAGCCTTTAGTGGTTGGTACTTCAAATCGTATGCATTTAACTTCATGGCCCACTTGGCCATTCTTCGGCTGCTGATTGGATCGTTCATCATGATTTTGACTATATCAACCGAAGCCACTACTATCACTTGCCTTGGCTGAATATAGTACTCCAGCTTCTGGCATGCATGATAAAGACTCAAACACAATTTATGAATCGGCGAGTACCTTAGCTCTGCATCTTTAAGAATTCGGCTCAGGTAGTAAATCGCCCGATCTCTTCCTTCGTCATCCTCTTGAGCCAATAATGCTCCAATAGACTCTTCGGCCGCTGCTATATATAGCTTCAATGGTCGGCCGAGATAGGAGGGACCAACACTGGTGGGTTGATTAAGGCCTGTTTCAATTGTTTAAAGGCTCTTTGCTGGTCAACTCCCCATCTGAATTCCTTCTCTTTCTTTAACCTTAGGAGATCGGTCAGTGGTTTTCTTTCCCGGCTGCATTTTCCAAGAATCTTCTTAGAAAACCGATCTGGCCTAAGAACTTCTGTAGACTTTTCCTATCACGCGGAGGTCTAGCTTCCTGGATCGCCTTGGTTTTATTCGCATCAACTTCTATGCCTTAGTTATGCACCAAGAACCCTAGGAAATTCCCTGCTTGTACTCCAAAAGCACACTTGGATGGATTCATCTTCACTCCATGTAGCCTCATTCTTGTAAATACTCTCTTCAGATCGGCCAAATGGCTTTCCATATCTTTAGATCGGACCATACCATCGTCGATATAGACTTCTACACAGTCTCCTATCAAATCATGAAAAACAGAGTTCATGGCCCTATGGTATGTAGCTCCTGCATTCTTCAAGCTGAATGGCATTACTACCCACTCGTATATCCCAATGGCTCTAGGGCATCGGAATACAGTCTTATGTACGTCTTCTTCGGCAATGAAGATTTGGTTGTACCCAGAATATCCATCCATAAATGATAACATCCCCTGTATTGCGGCCGAATCAATTAACAAATCAACGATAGGCATCATGTATTCATCCTTGGGAGTGGCTATATTAAGATTTCTAAAATCAATACAGACTCTCAATTTCCCATTTTTCTTTATTATAGGAACAATATTTGACAACCACTCTACATATTTAGCTGGCCTAACAAATCCGGCCGCTAACAATTTTTCTATTTCTTCCTTTATTTTTGGGACTAATCCAGGCGCTGCCCTCCTGGCCGACTGTTTATGCGGCCTAAATCCTTCTTTGATTGGTAGCTTGTGTTCCACAATTGCTCTTTCTAATCCAGGCATCTCTGTATAATCCCATGCAAAACAATCTTTGAACTCGATTAGTACTTCTCTGAATCGGCTAGTCATATGTTGATCTAGATTAGCACTGAGTGGAATCTCCCTCGGATGCTCATCTGTTCCAACATTAACCATCTTCAGAGGATCTTGCGCTTTGAAATCCGGCATCCGCTTTGGGATAGCATCTATGAGTTCACTCCATCTTGGCTCCTCATTCATAGATCCGAGCTCAGCCGATTTAAACTCGATCGTCTTCTCGTTTGCTTCGTCCATTATTTACTTTCTTCTACATCTGGCCGTGGATCAGCCTGGTACCTGACTTCAAATCCCAAGTCTGTCCAATCACATTCAACCACCTCCGGGTATCGATCTCCCACTACCGCTAGGAACGGTTGTATGGGCTCCTCGTACAGCATCGATGAGTTCACTCCATCTTGGCTCCTCATTCATAGATCCGAGCTCAGCCGATTTGAACTCGATCGTCTTCTCGATTGCTTCGTCCATTATTTACTTTCTTCTACATATGGCCGTGGATCGGCCTAGTACTTGACTTCAAATCCCAAGTCTGTCCAATCACATTCAACCACCTCCGGGTATCGATCTCCCACTACCGCTAGGAACGGTTGTATGGGCTCCTCGTACAGTACCGCGTCAATTCGCCCAGCTGAGCTGACTGGAAATGGTGGTTGATCACCCTCTACTTCTTCGACTGTGCCATCATTCTTCCAAAACCATATCTTCTGATGAAGGGTTGATGGCAAACACCTAGCTGTGTGTATCCAACATCGGCCTAACAGGGCCGCATACGGGACCTCAGCATTCACCACAAAAAATATAGTCGGAATTGAAATTGTTCCGACTGTAACATCAACTAGGATACATCCTTCGCCCGCAGTTTGTGCCCCCACAAAGCTCAATACCTTCATCCTTGTGGGCAACAAGTCCTCCTTCGAGCGGCCTATCTTTGTTAACGTAGATAATGGCATGATGTTGACGGTTGCTCCACCATCAACAAACATTCTCCTTAATGGCCTTCCGTTGACCCAGCCTTTGACATACGAAGGCCTCACATGCTGAGACATCTTTGCAGTCGGAGATAAAATCGTACTTGGCTGAGCTTCTGGGACGAAAGCCTCATATCCTTCTTCCATAATTTTCTCAACTTCGGCCTCGGGCCGAAGTGCTTCAAGTTTGGCAAAGCAAAAGTCTACTATGGGCTCTTCTTCGCCAAAATCTTCACCTTCCTTTTGACAAAAGACCACAGCTGGTTCAGAATCGGACCAATATTCTTCACAACTTGCTGTGGCTGTTCCTACCATATTTGCCCTAGACCCAAAGTCGAACTTGAATTGTCCGATTGAGTAAGTCTCATTGTTTGGGACAATAGTCGTCTTTGGTTTCCATTCCCTAGTTCGGACTGGTCTAGGCTTCCATTCTTCTTTTGGCTTCACTTGACCATTATCGGCCTCTAGCTTCGTTGCTATCGGTCGAAATTCAGTTTTATTTTTCAGCCGATCTTGATCTTCTTTCGGCTGACAGTTCATCTTCCTTTTATTTTCGGCTGACTTTAGACGAGCCGAAAACACTTTGCTCAAAATCCTCCCTTCAGACGAAGAACAATCGTCTGGGAAGTCTTCCTCCATATGCATCATTCCGTACTCTTCTTCTTCATATGCCCTGGCTACTTTTAGCCGCTGCATTCTTCGTTTGAAGGTACGATAGGATCTTTCCCCTTTGGGACGTTTTCGTCTCCTGCCCTCCAAGCTGAATTCCCAAATCGGCTATGGCCAAAATGCCTTTTTTCTGGGGAATTTTGAACCCACTGGCCTACCTGAGTATTGGCTGGTGGCCTTCTAAACTTCTTCATCTCCGGGGAAACAGCCTCTTCTGGGACCGTAATCTGGATTACAGTCTTCCCATTCCTTTTATCGGCTGTCAGCTTCATCTCTGAATCCCAACCATTGGTTATGATCTTCAATGTTCGCCTTTTCCTTTCGTCCTTAGTTTGCGATTTCTGCTGTTTGTCCGATTGTTTGATCCATTCCTTAACTTCATAGTCTCCCAATCGGTCAAAAACATCAGAAACCTTTTCTTTCCCCTTCTGTGGAGAACCTAATCGTCTCCATACTCCTGCCTTCTTCTGAACCGATGGCTGACTTCCTAGCCGATCGTGGACAGAGCTTTTACTGGACGATGGTTGGTCCCCCAGACGATCGTGCACAGACTTGTTTTGATCGGGGTGTACCATCACCATGTTAGTGACAGGAAACAGATTCTTATCTATTGCCATCAGTCTGTCCAGGAATTTTAATTTCCCGTCATCCACGTGCTTCTGCATCATCTTTCTGAAATGTCCACAAGCCGTTGTAGAATGAGTGGCCGATCCGTGAAATCTACACCACCCAGCGTCCATTTATTCTTTAGTCGGCTGCGGATGATTCTCTTTGAATTCAAGTAATCCATTCTGTAACACCCCGAATTTGGTCACCCAGGCCGGGACGCTACCGCCACACCCTTTTAAACAAGACGCGATCAAATCGAGCTCATTTAAAAGAATGCTAAGGCTTAAGTTTTATCATTATTTAAAAATATTTAAATCAATCAAGAGTGCCCGAGTTTAAATCAGAGTTATAGTCTACCATGCACAAGTAAAGTAATGCGGAAGCTAAAAACAGGGCCAAAACATGCTGCCAAAAACATAGTCCAAGTCCAATGCGTGAATTTAAAATAATTTAAATGCGACAAGTCTTTAATAATGGAAACCCCGTCCCTCCGTGCAATGCTTACTCTGCAAAATCTGAAAAAGAATGAAACAACAATTTATCAGTACAAAAGGTACTTCGTAAGTTAATATATAGCACAACGAATTTTAAAAGATTTTAGAAGAGTACACAAAGATAATATTTTAATTTAAAAAGACGAATAAATAAAATAATTTAAAATCTCTTACACATATCCCATGAATATTTACCAATGTTCGTTATGATCGAGGACACAAATTTTTGCCCTCTGGGACTAAAACCCACAAGGACTCCATAACAGGATCCGAGGGACGTACCCTTGGGATTAACCCACCTCTGGGACTCATACCCACGAGGGATGTGAAAGCAGTGACCCTATACAGACCACTCCGGAGCCCTAGATAACCCATACAGATACATCTAGGAGTATAGACTCTTACAATCACGAAACCACAATACCATATGTGCCGTTTTGGCTACAAAAGAGGGGGCGGCCCAACGAGCTCACGCCAAGTGCACTTACCCTCTAAAACATTGGGCTTCCCATTCGATCAAAACTTACTAAGTTTCAAAACCACATTTTTATCATTTCATAATATCACCACATTTCCAGAATTCATACATTTCAAAAACGAGCAACATTTGACTCTTAATTCATCAAAATACATAAGATAGAATTTACCGATAAAAGTGGTACTGTGGCAGTTTTCAAAATCGCATTTAAAAATGTAGTAAACTAATTTTAAAAATTCTGGAAAAATTACAGCAGATAGGGAACATCGAAATAAGCATTTTTCATAGAAATAGCCATATCAAAATTTTGAATCTAAATAGGTCATTTAAACCGATTTCAGAAAACCAGTGCTTAAAGGATTTTCATATTCGAGGATATTTGACCATAGTGTGTTCAAAAATTCATAATAATTCCATACGAGTTCCAAAAGTAATAAAATTTTGTAGGGACATTCTACACACAATATAGAACAAATCTCATGAAGAATCGAATACAAATATTAATCATAGGCAGGTCGAATACACACAACAAAATAGGTTATATGCAAAATCTCCTCCTGTCAGCAACTCATCACAGAAAACCAGATTCAATTTTGATCACCAAATCAATTCCAAAAATTCTAAAATTTTGCAGATAGCATCTTAGTATATTAGGAAAATTTCATTTAGGAAAGATCTTTTAAAAACATACGGATCATGGTCGAAATTTCAGAGCAACAAAACTTGTAACACCCCCAATTTCAAAATACCAAAATAAAGGGGATGCTACCGCCACATCTCTTGGATAAGATACTATAACACACAACTCAACCAAGAGATGCTAAGGCTCTAATAATAAAACATAACTTCTATTCTCAAAACATGCATCCTCCTTAAAAATTTCAAGATAATTGTGAAATCATGAATTTAAAAAGGTTTTATCTACTAAAATTGAAATAAATGCAGAGCTTGAATCCCGCCCCAATGCGTGCACGTGCTCATGACTATTCACTTGCGAATCCTGAAAAGAGAAAAGAAAAACACACACACAACTCAGTATAAACTGGTAAGTCAACCCACAGTTCCATAAGGACAACACCAAATAAACGACACAACCGCAAAAATAGTAGTGACGGTGAATTAATATTGACGAGGACACTTTCTACCGCATAATCCGCAAAATTTGTCTAAACCTACAGCACCGGTGCCCTAACCTAGGCCCGCAGGCGAGGTTAGGGGTTTAGACCCACAATACCGCATATTCAAAGGTTCGTCAACCTAGATTTAATTAAATTTGTGACAGAGGGGGCGAGTTTCGTCGCTGGAGACCCGTCACGGTCCTGCCCCTCAACCGCATAATCCGCAAAATCCGCATAATCCACACATAAGCATCCACTCGTCAATACCAACTCGTACACACAAGTATCAGAAAAATAAAATAATTATACAACTTAGTCGGTGAGTTTACTGTCCAGAAAAATAATTATACAACTCGCCCACACAAATGGATATATTTGTAGGTTCATGGACACGTGTACACACACTACAGCCTGCAATTTTTCTTTTGGCTTCATGAAAGTAAAATCTAATCATATGCGATAAGATTATTGTTAAAAATAAGTAAGGCCTGTTTCTTTTTTTTTTTTCTTTTTTTTTGTTTCAAATAATACCGTAAATAGGAATTGGTTATCTTATTTAAAAAATCATAGGTTTCAACACCTTCCCATCGAACTCTTATAAGTATTCAAAACAATTACTTTATTTCAGTTTTCCTCAAAGATTCACCCTTCATTAATTCAAATGCTCTAAAAACAAGTCCCACGTCTAAACCCTAATTAAAACCCAAGGCTTCAACACAAAAGAGATCAGTAACCACATGGAAAATAAATCCAAAATCACCTCAACCCAATTTGTAAGCCAAGAGAATTAATAAATCAAGTACTGTACACGTCTGCCTATATGTGCTTACACCTTTACATAGATATTTATTGTCTTATTCCGTCAATTATGAGGTTGTACAGAAACTGTAGGAAGACTCCTCTTATTCAAATAGTGCACGACTCACAGCCATAGGTCAACTATAGGCAACTAAAAGGAATAAATTCAGACGAATGTAGGATAGTTGGGATTGACTTACAGTTCACAATTGACTACATCAGGAGAAACGAAAGTTGCTCTTTGGACGGCTACCTCTAGCGCGGCAGAATGAGCAGGCAAAATTAGGGTTGTTTTAAGTGTGACTTTTGCTAATGACCTTATAAGAACAGACTGGTTTAGGTTAGCAAGATTTATGGGATTGGGATTAGATTTCTAATTTAAATTACTTTAAATTAAATTTGTATCCTTCCAAATCCCTCTCATATCTAGGGGGTTGAGATTAGATTTCCATTTTCCAATGAATCAACCCATTAGTTCGGGTGTATTCTATTAATATAACCGTTACTAATATTACTACTACCACTTCTATTATTATTATTATTATTATTATTATTATTATTATTATTATTATTATTATTATTATTATTATTATTATTATTATTATTATTATTACATATTTTTACGGGTATCACAACTGTAACATCCCACATCGGTTGGAGAGGGAAACGAAACATGCCTTATAAGGGTGTGGACACCTCTCCCTTGTAGACGCGTTTTAAAGCCGTGAGGGCGGGTTGGGCCAAAGCGGACAATATCTACAAGTGGGTGTGACTGGGACGTTACAGATGGTATCAGAGCCAGTACCCAGACTGGTGTGCCAGCGGGGACGCTGGGCCCCTAGGGGGGTGGATTGTAACATCCCACATCGGTTGGAGAGGGAAACGAAACATGCCTTATAAGGGTGTGGACACCTCTCCCTTGTAGACGCGTTTTAAAGCCGTGAGGGCGGGTTGGGCCAAAGCGGACAATATCTACAAGTGGGTGTGACTGGGACGTTACAAAACTGGTCATAGGAAAACCCTATTTGACAGATTATGTAGGAAAAAGAGATGGGCCTATATCTCGACTTATACCCAACCAAAACTTCTAAAAATCGAAGTATATGATACTAACTTACCTAGGAACAAGGTAGAGTCGAAATCCTTCTTGGTGGTATCCCTGAGATCATCCGAAACAGCCCCACGAATCAACACCTCCCTCCGATTGAATCTATTTTGGAGTTGTCGGAGGAAAATCTCAATTCTAGGACAAGAGACTCGAATCTAAGACCAAGGAAATAAAGTAGAACTCTTATCTTCCCGTAGGAGAATGGATTGGACCACTTGAACTCGTCCCCAGCCTCTGCCAAGTGAAGCACAACTCACAAACTTACCAACACTCACTATGAAACTCTTAATTTCGGATGAAATGCAAATGGGTGGATTGGAGGCTGATGAAGGGGTATTTATAGAGGTGGGGAGCAGTCCAATGGCTGCCATAGGATGCTAGGGAGGTGAGGGGACGAAATTAGCTTAGTAACCCCCGAATTAAACTCCATCGAACCTCATCCAAAACCCCCACTCTCCACATGACTTCAAAAGACTCCCTCAAATGATCATATCATCCTCATAACTGATTTGTTGCGGTCTTAATGCACCCAATAATCATTGCTAAGCACCCCACAATGTCCCTCAATGCCTGGGGATTGAATTCCCAACGTTTAGAAACGTCCCAAGCCAAAATAAATTCAAAAACCAAGCATAACGCTCAACCTGCCGAGCTGCTGCTGGTGGCGCACTGGTGGCGCGCCACCGCGCGGCCACCAGCCCCCTTTTTTTTATTATTATGATTTTTTATTTCTAAAAAATTATAATGTATGAACTATCCGGGATCGCTGGGATAATTCAATAACTCTCTTCGAGTCGCTATTGTCCGAAGTTATTGAATTTCGCTCTCTCGGAATTATTTCGGTTTCGATAAATAAATCCAATTCTCAAATTTCGGATTTAAAACTCGATGTCGATTTCTCGGGTATCACAGTCTACCCTCCTTAGAAATCAACTTCTTCCTTGAAGTTGGGTCGCACTCGGACTGTAAGTAATGCAGGCAATTGATTGGCACGTAATAATTGACACGCATAAAATATTGAGGTTTGAAAATTAAATTCTTACCTCGGCGCGTGACGACTCTTTGCGGGGTATCACATCCTCCCCCCCTTAGGACTGCAGTTATGTCCCCATAACTGCTCATGAGTTGCGTTGGAAAAGGTCGGGATAATTCCGCTTCATATCCGATTCCAACTCCCATGTCGCTTCCTCCGTGCCATGATTGGACCATTGCACTTTCACCATTTTCACGGTCTTGTTTCTTGTGACCCTTTCTTTGACGTCAAGTATCTCGATCGGATATTCCTCGTACGTCAGATCATCATCCAGCTCAATCACATCAGTTTGCAAGACGTGAGCTGGATCGTGTACATATTTCTTTAACTGAGAAACATGAAACACGTTGTGAACTCGTGCTAATTCCGGTGGAAGGGCCAATCGGTAGGCCAAGGTACTACACGGTCTAGAATCTCGTATGGACCAATGTAGCGAGGACTCAGCTTCCCTCGTTTGCCAAATCGCATCACCCCCTTCATTGGTGACACCTTTAGCATGACCTTGTCTCCCACTTGAAACTCCAATTCTTGTCGTCTCGTGTCGGCATAGCTCTTTTGGCGATCTTGTGCGGTCTTCATCTTTTGTTGGACGACCTTGATCTCTCTACTCATGTCTTCAATGAGCTGAGGTCCAACAACTACGGAGTTGTCACTCTTTGCCCAGCACAGCGGACTGCGGCACTTGCGTCCGTAAAGAGCTTCGAACGGTGCCATGCCAATGCTAGCATGGTAACTGTTGTTATACGAGGAATTCAATTAGCGGCAAGTGGTTCTCCCAACTTCCCTTGAATTCAAGTACACATGCACTAAGCATATCTTCAAGCGTTTGAATCGTCCGCTCCGTTTGACCATCGGTCATCGGATGAAAAACCGTGCTCGTCTTGATTTGAGTTCCCAAGGCTTCTTACAATTTGATCCAGAAATTCGAGACAAACCTACTGTCTCGGTCTGAAATGATATCGTGTGGTACACCATGCCTTCGAACCACATTCTCGATATACGCATTGGCTAGTTGATCCATCGACCAATTATCTTTCATTGGTATAAAGATGGCAGTCTTCGTCAACCGATCAACTATTACCCAAATTTTATTCATCCCTCGGGGAGATCTTGGTAAGCCCGAGACAAAGTCCATGGAGATGCTATCTCATTTCCAACTAGGGATCTCCAATGATTTCACCAATCCCAATGGCTTTTGCCGTACTGCCTTTACCTTTTGGCAAGTTATGCATTTAGCCACAAAATCCGCAACATCTCTCTTCATCCTCGGACACCAATAGATTTTCTTGAAATCTTTGTACAGTTTATCACCACCAGAGTGTACCGAATAAGGCGTACTGTGGCCCTCTTCCATCAATTTTCGCTTCAATTCCTCACACTTGTGAGGAACGCACCACCTCCCTTTGAAGCGTATACTTCCGTCGTCGTAGACAGTGAATCCTACCGCTTTTCCCTCACCAATCTTCTCCTTGATCCTCTTGAGATTCTCATCGTCCGGCTGAGCTGCTCGAATCTCATCAAACACGATAGATTCAATCGTCACGGCATTCAACTTTTCTACCACAGTCCCATAATGGACCAGTTCAGTATCCAACTTTGCTAAGTCCACATATAGTCCAGAAGGTAAAATAAGAGTGTTTGTCGTTTGCCTCGCCTTTCGGCTCAATGCGTCTGCCACGATGTTCGCTTTTTCTTTGTGATAGGCTATATCCAGATCGTAGTCCTTGATCAACTCAAGCCATCTTCGCTGCCTCATATTTAACTCCTTTTGAGTAAATATGTACTTGAGGCCCTTGTAGTCCGTGAACATCCGACATGTTCGTCCGTATAAGTAGTGTCGTCAAATCTTGAGAGCGAACACTACTTCGGCCAATTCCAGATCGTGCGTCGGATAATTCTCCTCCTGCGGCTTGATTTGTCGCGATGCGTAAGCAATAACCCTCTGGTTTTGCATAAGTACACAACCGAGTCCTTCTTTTGAAGCATCACTGTACACTTCAAAATCTTTCGTCTCTGATGGAAGTGTCAAGACTGGCGCCGTTGTGAGTTTTTTCTTGAGTTCTTGGAAAGACTTCGCACTCTGTAGACCATTCGTACTTTAATCCTTTCGTCAACAGTTGGGTCATTGGTCTTGCAATCTTTGAGAAATCTTTCACGAATCACCTGTAGTATCCGGCTAGTCCGAGAAAACTCCTTACTTCTGTCTGACTTGTCGGTACCGGCCAATAAGTTACTGCCAATATTTTTGCCGGGTCAACTGACACTCCCTTAGCCGATACTATGTGTCCCAAAAATGCGACTTCCTTCACCCAAAACTCGCATTTCGACAGTTTCGCGTACAACTGATTTCTCCTCAGGGTTCCGAGCACTTGATGCAGGTGCCTCGTATGCTCCTCATCATTCCTCGAGTAAACTAGAATGTCATCGATGAATACGACGACACAAGAATCTAGCAACTCTCGGAAAACACTATTCATGAGGTTCATGAATACTGCGGGAGCGTTTGTGAGACCAAAGGACATTACGGTGAATTCGTAGAGCCCATATCTCGTACGGAACGCTGTCTTCAGTATGTCCTTCTCGGCTATACGCAGTTGGTGGTATCCCGATCTCAGGTCGATCTTGGAAAATACCGAAGCTCCCTTCAGTTGATCGAAAAGGTCTTCGATCCTAGGTAGCGGGTATTTATTCTTAATCGTTACTTGATTAAGACATATGTGGTCTATGCATAGCCGAAGTCCACCGTCCTTCTTTTTGACGAACAGGACTGGTGCTCCCCAAGGTGACGTGCTTGGTCGAATGTAACCTTTTGATAACAACTTTTCTAGTTATTCCTTCAGCTCCTTCATTTCTGTGGTTGCCATGCGATAAGGTGCCTTGGATACCGGTTCGATTCCAGGTACCAGGTCAATCGTAAACTCAACCTCTCGCTCAGGTGGCATCCCTGGAATATCTTCCGGGAAAACGTCGGGATATTCATTTACGACTGGGATCTCGTCGATCTTGTTTCCCTCGTCTTTGAGGTTATGCACATAGCATGCATATAAGTGATAGCCTTTTTGTATGAGATTGCGGAACCTCAAGGCATTCACCACCTTAGCGCTTTTCTTTTGAGGCTGCATGTAGTACACCACCTTGTTCCCTCGACTCTTGGCTAAGAAAATCTTCTGCTTCTGGCACTCAATAACGGCTTTGTATTGAGTCAGAAAATCCATGCCTAAGATGACGTCGAAATCTCTAAGATCAAACTCGACTAGATTCACGAAGAATTTTAGGTTCTTGATTACTATCGGGATCCTATCGTATCGTTTCGAACACGATATCACCTTGCCCGATGGTAATTGAATTCCTAAATTAATGTTCTTAGGCGCTGGAAGATCTAAGGCAGATACAATCCTTGTAGAGATTAAAGAACAGCTCGCGCCTGAATCGAACAAAACTTTAACAGGTACGCTTAAAACAGTAAACGTACCAGTGATCACTTCTCTCTGAGCGGCCAAATCCGCTTGGTTGATCACGTTCAAGCGTCCCATTGCTCCCCCCTGATTTCCTTGCTGGTTGTGATTTTGAGGTGGCCTCTGTGCCTGTGGAACCCTCTGACCTTGATTGTTTTGCTGGTTTGCCCCAGCTGGCCTGTTCCCCTGAGGACGGTTCAACAGATCCGGCCTCTTCTCGATACGGTCCTCTCGTGTCCAGCATTCCTTTTTCATGTGGCCCTCTCGGCCACATCGGTAGCAATGCCCCGGTTTTGGACATTCTCGCACCAAGTGCGGAATATTGCACCGCTGACATCTAGGTATTAAAGCGCCTTGGTTATCCGGTCTTCTGTTCTCGTAGCCTCCTTGATTGAATTCTCTGTTCTCGGGCCTCCTCTGCCCATCATTCCTCCCTTGCTCATTTCCTTTCCTGAAGTTATTTCCATTTCCACTGTTCCGGTTCCTCTTTCAAAAGTTGTTCGAGCCCTTGCTCGATTCTCCTTGGTCTTTGCGTTTCAGTTGTTGCACCCGAGCGATTGCCACTGCTCGGTCATATACAGCTTGCAGAGAAGTATGCTGTCCTCCTACCAAAATTTCTCTAACACTGAGGTTCAACCCCATTTCAAACTTCTGGGCTTTGTCAGCGTCGGTCGGCACAAGTCTTGGAGCAAAACGAACAAGCTCCTTGAATTTCGTGTAGTACTCCTGTACCGTCTGGGTGCCCTGACGAAGGTTGATGAACTCTTCGTACTTAGCAGCCTTCGTGCTAAGGGGGTAGAATCTCTCTCTCATCATCTCCTTGAATTCTTCACAAAAATAAACTTGTTCGCCATTAGCTAGCCCTCCTTGGTGGTTCTGCCACCACTCATCCGCCTCTCTACTTAGGTAGTAGGTTGCCACTCTTACCTTCTCATTTTCGGGACACCTTACAGCGCTCAGAAGTTTGTCGAATGTCCGGATCCAGTCCTCCAGCTTCGCTGGATCCTCTTGTCCCTCGTAGTGGGGCGGTTGGTAGGGGTTTACCATCGCCAGATAGTTAATGCAGGCTGCCGGCGGAGGTACCGCCGCTTGGGCCCTATTTATCTCGGTATTTCCCAGTGCTACGAGGACTTGCTCTACTGTCCTCAGCCGTGCGTCCAAAACATTGGGTATGGCGTCCGCCTGACCCCCAACGTTGGGTGGGTTTGCGCCCACTAGCCTATTTGCTTCATTCGGGTCCATCGGTGCCCCACCTTCAGCGGGTACGTTAGTATTGGCATCGGCATCGTTAGCGGCAGGGTTTTCCCTTTGCGGCCTTCCCCTTGGTGCCATTCTATTAATAAAGCACGCAAAGATGAGAATCGAAAGCTAAGGTAGGTTAGTAGTCAAGTCAGAAAGTGCTAACGCCTCGAATATCCAGAATTCTAAAAGAGATGACGCAATAGAGAAAGGGGAAATACTTCATTCTATTAGATCATTTAGGATAGATCATTTAGGATAATCATAAGGCAAGCTACAACAGAAAGAAGTAAGATAATATGAAGTACGAAAAGTAATACGTGGTCCAACGATATAATACGATAAATCTAGAGTAGGTAATCAGGAGAGTAGCCGAGGAGTGCCCTATAGTGCTCATACTCCTCGTCGGAGTTAAGAGTTACCGGTGGGTCCACTACTTCCGCCTCCGGTTCCTCCTCCTCCACGCCAACAACATCGATAAACATGTCTGGGTCCTCCTCCACTTCCTCTTCCTCTTCGGGTTCCGGCGGATTGAGCCGGTTCTGCAAGTCAACAATCTCGTGCTCCAAGGTGAACACGCGTCCTCTAAGTATATGGTTGTTGTGTTGCTCCTCCTGAAACAGAGTTTCAAGAGCAGCGATGCGGCCCGAATCCTGCTGCCGAGCATTCTTCAATTTCTCCAACTCTCCCTCGACAACCTTAACACGATTCTTATATGCAATAACCTCCTCACGGCTATGTCTCAATTCATGCATAATACTAGTCATCGAGCATAGCATATCGGTCATCATTTCAAAAAGCTTTGGGTCGGCCATCTAACAATAAATTTTAACACATCAATATTTTGCACATTTCAAGCACGCATGTTAATGCATATGCACCCGCCAAAAATAATAGTAACTATTCGAGACTTGTCGAATTTTTGAGATATATTTTTCCATGGGTTTTAAAATAAAATTTCTTTTCCATGGAAATAGTATTTAAAATGCTTAAAATAATATTCAATATTTTGGGCCTCTCTATTGGGCCGAAAATATTAGCTTAAAAAAATTTCGAGCTCTGATACCACTTTGTAACACCTCGGATTTGGTCAACCAGGCCGGAACGCTACCGCCACACCCTTTTAAACAAGACGCGATCGAATCGAGCTCATTTAAAAGAATGCTAAGGCTTAAGTTGCATCATTATTTAAAAATATTTAAATCAATCAAGAGTGCCCGAGTTTAAATCAGAGTTATAGTCTACCATGCACAAGTAAAGTAATGAGGAAGCTAAAAACAGGGCCAAAACATGCGGCCAAAAACATAGTCCAAGGTCAATGCGTAAATTTAAAATAATTTAAATGCGACAAGTCTTTAATAATGGAAACCCTGTCCCTCCGTGCAATGCTTACTCCGCAAAATCTGAAAAAGAATGAAACAATAATTTATCAGTATAAAAGGTACTGCGTAAGTTAATATATAGCACAACGAATTTTAAAAGATTTTTGAAGAGTACACAAAGATAATATTTTAATTTAAAAAGACGAATAAATAAAATAATTTAAAATCTCTTACACATATAACATGAATATTTACCAATGTTCGTTATGATCGAGGACACCAATTTTTGCCCTTTGGGACTAAAACCCACAAGGACTCCATAACAAGATCCGAGGGACGTACCCTTGGGATCAACCCACCTCTGGGACTCGTACCCACGAGGGATGTGAAAGCAGTGACCCTATACAGACCACTCCGGAGCCCTAGATAACCCATACGGATACATCTAGGAGTATAGACTCTTACAATCACGAAACCACAATATCATATGTGCCGTTTTGGCTACAAAAGAGGGGGCGGCCTAACGAGCTCACGCCAAGTGCACTTACCCTCTAAAACATTGGGCATTCCACTCGATCAAAACTTACAAAGTTTCAAAACCACATTTTTATTATTTCATAATATCACCACATTTCCAGAATTTATACATTTAAAAAACGAGCAACATTCGACTCTTAATTCATCAAAATACATAAGATAGAATTTACCGATAAAAGTGGTACTGTGGCAGTTTTCAAAATCGCATTTAAAAATGTAGCAAACTATTTTTAAAACTTCTGGAAAAATTACAGTAGCTAGGGAACATCAAAATAAACATTTTTCATAGAAATAGCCATCTCAAAATTTGGATTCTAAACAGGTCATTTAAACCGATTTCAGAAAACCAGTGTTTAAAGGATTTTCATATTCCAGGATATTTGACCACAGTGTGTTCAAAAATTCATAATAATTCCATACGAGTTCCAAAAATCATAAAATTTGGTAGGGACATTCTAGACACAATGTAAAACAAATCTTATGAAGACATCGAACACAAATATTAATCATAGGCAGGTCGAATACACACAACAAAACAGGTTATATGCAAAATCTCCTCCTGTCAGCAACTCAGCACAGAAAACCAGATTCGATTTCGATCAACAAATCAATTCCAAAAATTCTAAAATTTTGCAGAGAGCATCTTTAGGATATTAGTAACAAGTTTTATTTAGGAAAGATCTTTTAAAAATGTACGGATCATGGTCGAAATTTCAGAGCAACAAAACTGGTCATAGGAAAACCCTATTTGACAGATTATGTAGGAAAAAGAGATGGGCCTATATCTCGACTTATACCCAACCAAAACTTCTAAAAATTGAAGTTTATGATACTAACTTACCTAGGAACAAGGTAGAGTCAAAATCCTTCTTGGTGGTATCCCTGAGATCGTCCGAAACAGCCCCACGAATCAACACCTCCCTCCGATTGAATCTATTTTGGAGTTGCCGGAGAAAAATCTCAATTCTAGGACAAGAGACTCGAATCTAAGACCACGGGAATGAAGTAGAACTCTTATCTACCCGTAGGAGAATGGATTGAACCACTTGAACTCATCCACAGCCTCTGCCAAGTGAAGCACAACTCACAAACTTACCAACACTCACTATGAAACTCTTAATTTCGGATGAAGTGCAAATCGGTGGATTGGAGGCTGGTGAAGTGGTATTTATAGAGGTGGGGAGCAGTCCAATGGCTGCCATAGGATGCTAGGGAGGTGAGGGGACGAAATTAGCTTAGTAACCCCCGACTAAAACTCCCTCAAACCTCATCCAAAACCCCCACTCTCCACATGACTTCAAAAGACTCCCTCAAATGATCATATCATCCTCATAACTGATTTGTTGGGGTCTTAATGCACCCAATAATCATTGCTAAGCACCCCACAACGTCCCTCAATGCCTGGGGATTGAATTCCCAACGTTTAGAAATGTCCCAAGCTAAAATAAATTCAAAAACCGAGCATAACGCTCAACCTGCCGAACTGCTGCTGGTGGCGCGCTGGTGGCGCGCCACCGCGCCGTCACCGCGCGGCCACCAGCCCCTTTTTTATAATGTATGAATTATCCGGGATCGCTGGGATAATTCGATAACTCTCTTCGAGTCGCTATTGTCCGAAGATATTTAATTCCGCTCTCTCGGAATTATTTCGGTTTCGATAAATAAATCCAATTCTCAAATTTTGGATTTAAAACTCGATGTCGATTTCTCGGGTATCACACATTCTTCTGGAAATAGTCAAAAATCTCATCCATCTGAGAAAGATCGAAAGAATAAAATCTCTGAGATTCGTCCCTGACCTCTCCTTCTTTCTCCTTGCCTCTAACTGGCCGAAGAGAAGGGCAAGTCATGTGCTTTTTAATCACCAATTCAGCCCTTGCCACTTCAGCTAAGGTGGGAACATAATCCATATTGTATTCTTCTCCAACTTCACACCTATCTAGAGACTCTGCAAATGATGCAGCTGACTGGATAGGCTGTGATCTTCCACTTTGACTTCGCCTTGACTTAAAAGCCGCTTGTTCTGCCAAGTAAGTCTCCATCCTTATAGCTTCGGCCGTTAATTCGACCACAGCCCTTGGTCTTGTAACCATCAATCTATCCTTGATGGCAAACTTCAGATTCTGCTTTAAAATTTGAATATATTCATGCACTGGCAGCATCGTCTTCGTTTGAGCTTTGATGGTGTAAAATCTTTCTATGAACTCAGTAACCGTTTCTCCCGCCTTCTGCTTGGTAGATGTCAGATCTACTGATAGTGGCCAAAATTGTCCATTATTTCCAATCTATTTCCGTGTCTGAGACGGACATTTTGATCGTATTTCCATCTTATTTTAATAAGAAAGCAGTTGAATTCGACAGATTAATGCAAGTTCGTGAGAATAATAAGTTGGTAATGAAAAACACAAAAATATGCATTTTTAATTGTATTTGTGATAGAAAAATCCAAAAAACATGAAAAAAGGAAAATGATAAGAAAAAGGAATGAAAAATGGGCAAAAGAATAAAATAGCCCACAAAAATAAAAAAGATGGGAAAAAGAATGAAAATCCCACAAACTGAATTCTTGGCTAGTGTTGAAACTCAATTCGATCTAAGCAATTCGGTCTAAACCGAATTGCTCATTAGACCGAATTGCTGAAGAAAGAAGAAAAATGGACAAGTGATGAAGAAGAGAAGCAGATTAACCAATTCGGTCTGTGTCAATTCGGTCTAAACCGAATTGACCCCTAGACCGAATTGCACTTTGGAAAGAAGAAGACCCTGAACACAAAGAAGAGAGGGGATTCGATCTAAGCAATTCGGTCTAGACCGAATTGCTCGCATAGATCGAATTGCCTCAAAAGAAAGCCAAGCAGGAGTCATCATCAATTCGAAAAGGCCAATTCGGTTTACACATAGACCGAATTGATGAGTGAAGACCATTTCCCAGCTACAGATCAAGAAGGAAGACCTCATGCAATTCGAAATGCACCAATTCGGTCTAAACCGAATTGCTTGAGGAGACTGAATCACATTCAAAATTGCATCCAATTGAAGCTGTGAGCACGCGGGAAATGCATGGCACTATTGTTGGGCCCTGATGGGCCTAGGGTTTCGAGTAAGAAGTATAAAAGCTGACCTTCTTCACCACTTGGAAAAAAAAATCCCTGGAAACTGTAACACCCCGGTTTTTGGTCACCCAGATCGGGACGTCACCGCCACACCTCCCTAGCAAGACACGGTTTCTCCGAGCTTACTAAAGAGATGCAAGGCTAGGTATTGCAGAATTTAAAAAATTTAAAACATTCAAAAACAGCCCATACAATATAAGTTCGAAAATAATATCATAATGCAGCGGAAAACATTATCAGAGTATATGTTTTGCAGCGGAATATGTAAATAGGACCAACATGGTCAAAACACGGGTTAAACAGGCTCGTTTATACTATAGTCTAATGCAAGAATTTAAACAAAATAAGTTCTCAAAATCCCATGCATGAACATGCTCGAGTTCATTCCACATACTCTGTAAGAAAAAGGAAATAAATGGTTTGGTCAGCACAACTTGCTGAGTAAGTTAATACAGACATGGTCGTGGGGTTTAAAATCCATTAATTAATATTTGAATAGAAGCATGATAATAAATCATAAATAATTCAATTTAGTTATCTAACCAATTTACATAATTAATTCATGGCACTAATGAATAATACGTTTAGCATAATTTAAATAAAAGTCATAATTAATTTAAATAAAGCATTTAATAATTTGAAAGGACAACAAATAAATATTTAACTATCGCCATTACTCCCAAGAATCAGTATTTCAAGTATTTCTCGATTGCATTGCAATCTCGTCAAGTTTAGCCGGAGGCCGGCGGCTGCAGCCGTATCTGCCATACCCAGTACCACTCCGGAGCCTCGGGAAACCCATATGGATATTCACGAGAGTATAGCCATATATCTCATGCCGTTTTGGCAACATATCTCAAAATTTGATGCGGGTCACCATCGTCCATAAAGGCACGAAGTGAATCGTTAGGAGGACACCCTGCAGAGCACTCACCCCCTAATTTTAAAAGATCAAGTTCGTAAATGGGATTTCCTAAATTTCATATTTCATGTATTTATTTCAAAGAGTCTTCTACTTGTTTAAACCTTAAAGGCTAGTTTCACCGTTTGAACAAGATTTCAAAATTTGACTCGGTCAACCACAGTTTACTTCAAAATTCATTAAAAATTGAGTTTAAATCCAAAAATTCTGAAATTTGACCAGTGAATCGAAAACCAATAGATGAACAAGTTTCATGTTTTAAATTTTTCAATCCGAGGTACGGAAGTAGGCGAAAAACGTCAATCTTTAACAGGATGCTAATCTGTCCAAAACTTCTAACACCAGTTTCAAGATTTCAAGATCTACGACAGTAGACTAACTCCAAATTTGATGAAATTTTACAGAGAGATACATAAGACATATATCTACAACTTCCATGTTCGGCTAAAGTTCTGAATCGGTCTAGATCTAATGTCAAAAACGTCATCAAGTTCGAACCTAAGTTCTGTCCAGATTTCAAGATTCAAATTCAAGGCAGTTCGGTTTGAGAATGAATTCAGATATCAAATCATAAAGAAAAATTATGGAATTTTTACAGTAGCTAGCTTAATGTCATAGGAACGTTTTTTGTGTTTTAAGTTTTCTCGTTTGAACAGGTTTAAGGGTTCGGAAAAATCAAGCAAAAATGTTGCGCCGTTAAAGATTTCGTTTTGACAGATTTTACGTTCTCGGTTTAAATCGTTAGATCAAGTGTATTTTAAATTCTCCCAAAACCATAGTAAGATTAACTTATTGATTGTTGGGTGTCCGGGATCGTCGATTCAGAGACGTGGCTTCCAGTCCACCGTTTATCTTCTCCGTTCGTCGGGTTCTTCGTTCTAGATCCGATTCGGGGCGTAGAGAAGAAAAAGACGAAGTTAGGATTCGTTTTCGATTCGTATATGGAATAAGGTTCGGATCAGAACTTACCACAACGTTGGAGATCTCCCGATTTTCGTCCAAACAGCAATCGCCTTGGTTTCGTGCCTCCGACGACTTCCGGAATTAGGGTTTTCGAACGTATAGAGAGTTGTAGGGTTTTGGAAAATGTTCGGGGCTGACAAGAGGTCTTATTTATAGATAGGCACGACCTAGGGACGTCCAAGGTCGGCCTTGGTGAGTCTTGAGCCGAAAGGAATACAACCGAAGTCGGAAAATCCGGATTCGGGCGAGTGAATCTCGCAACGGGCGAATCTGCTCGCTGGCGCACCGTTTGCCTATTGACCACGCGGCCACCGCGCGGCTGCCGCCTGGACTGCGGTCCGGGCTGGTCGTGCGATCCGTCGTGCTTTTCCTCCTATCTTTCGGACTTCTATCCCTCTATGTTCTCGGATTCGGATTTCCAGGGTATGTTCGGGTTCCTACTTCCCATCTAAATTTTTACTCGGGTCTAAATGCATGTTTGGACTCGAATTCTCGAGTTCATTGGTATCGGGTTTCGGTGTACAATTTATTCATTAAATTATCTTGAGTATTGGAACTTTAATTCCTTTTTAGATTAGACTTCATTTCTCATTTCTTTTCCTCTTTATTTATTTAGTGTATTTATTTATTATTTATTTATTTATTATTTATTTATTTAATTATTTATTTTATGTTGCAAAATTCTCGGGTATTACAGTCTACCCTCCTTAAGAATCAACTTCGTCCTCGAAGTTGTGTTTCGGCTTTTCTCGTGCTAAGGACGTTTTGTTTGTTTTATTAATTTGTGACTGAACTTAGAATTAAAACTTCTAAGCTGCCTACGTACCCTATGAAGGGATCAAGCCATAACGTAGTTCAAAACAATTTGAATTTGTTTGTTTGTTTACAAAAGATGCATGAAAACACGAAAAAAAAAAAAACACGGGTATGACATCCTCTCCCCCTTAAGGTTACAATTATGTCCCCATAACTGTGTCTTCGTCGGTTTGGAACAGTGTCGGGTATCTCTCTCTCATGTCGGATTCTAATTCCCAAGTTTCCGTCTCACTTTCATGCTTTGCCCAAAGAACCTTGACCATCTTGACGGTCTTATTTCTCGTTACTCGTTCCTTAACGTCTAGAATTCTCACTGGGACTTCTTCGTAAGTCAGATCGTCATCGAGTTCAATCACTTCCGGTTGAAGTATATGTGTCGGGTTTGGCACATATTTCTTTAGTTGTGAAACATGGAAGACATTATGAACGCGGTCTAATTGTGGCGGTAAAGCCAGTCGGTAGGCCAAATTTCCGACTCGCTCTAGAATTTCATGAGGTCCTATGTATCGAGGACTTAACTTTCCTCGTTTGCCGAAGCGCATCACCCCCTTCATGGGTGATATCTTTAGCATGACCATATCTCCCACTTGGAATTCTAGGTCTCGTCGTCTCACGTCAGCATAACCCTTTTGACGGTCTTGAGCGGCTTTCATTTTCCCTTGAATCACCTTTATTTGTTGAGCCATTTCTTCGACAAGTTGTGGTCCTACTACCACAGACTTATTGTTTTCTTCCCAGCTCAACGGGCTTCGGCACTTTCGTCCATAAAACGCCTCGAAAGGTGCCATTCCGATGCTAGCATGGTAGCTATTATTATAGGAAAACTCAATTAAGGGTAAATGAGTTTCCCAATTTCCCTTAAATTCCAACACACATGCTCTCAGCATGTCTTCTAGTGTTTGGATCGTTCTCTCGGTTTGTCCATCCGTCATCGGGTGGAATGCGGTGCTCATTTTAATTTGAGTACCGAGAGCTTTTTGTAACTCCGTCCAAAAATGAGAGACAAATCTACTGTCTCTGTCGGAAATGATGTCATGTGGTACTCCATGTCTTCGTACCACATTATCAATGTAGGCTCGAGCCAATTGGTCCATAGTCCACGTGTCTTTCATTGGGATAAATAAGGCCGTCTTCGTTAGCCTATCCACAATCACCCAAATCTTGTTCATCCCTTTAGGTGATCGGGGTAATCCCGAGACAAAATCCATTGAGATGCTATCCCACTTCCAACTTGGAATTTCTAGTGGTTGCATCAATCCTAAGGGTTTATGTCTCACTGCCTTAACCCTTTGGCAGGTGAGGCATTTCGCCACGAAGTTTGCTACTTCCTTCTTCATTCTCGGCCACCAATAGATCTTCTTCAGATCTTTGTAAAGTTTGTCACCTCCGGGATGCTCGGAGTATGGCGTGTTATGTCCTTCTTCCATCAACCTTTGCTTCAACTCGGCACACTTCTGGGGTACGCACCATCTTCCCTTGAAGCGAATGCTTCCATCCTCGTGGATAGCAAATCCTAGTGCCTTACCCTCGACAATATACGCCTTTATCTTCTCGAGTTTCGCATCGCCCGGTTGAGCGAGCTTAATCTCATCCAATATTGGAGTTTCTACGACCATGGCGTTGATCGTTTCACTTACTGTGCCCGGATGCACAAGTTCCACATCCAATCTCGCCAAATCCATGTACAATGCCGGCGGAATTACCAACGAGTTTGTCACGTGCTGGGTCTTCCGGCTTAGGGCATCGGCTACTACATTCGCCTTCCCTTCGTGATAGGATATCTCAAAATCATAGTCTTTAATAAGTTCCAACCACCTTCGCTGTCTTAAATTCAACTCCTTCTGAGTGAATATATACTTCAAGCTCATGTGGTCGGTGAACATTCGACACTCCTTCCCACACCCGAAAACCACTTTCAATTTGCTCTAAAATTCGCTTTCCCGTTCTCGAATTCTCCCGTTTCCGAGTCCGATTTTGCTTTGCAAGATATATATCTACTACTTCTACTTGTCAATTTCAGTTTTTATGCTTTGAATCATTTGATTTTTGGACGGATCTCAAGATTAGGGTTTATGTGTTAGAATTGGGGATTTATGATTTCTAGACTTAATTCGCGCGAATTAGCGAGTTTACGTGATACTTGACGCTATTTTTGTTGTTTTGGAAGTATTTGTGCAACAATGTATACATAGTTTTGGGAAATTTTTACTAGATTCTTGGTTTTAGGAAGAATATGAAATTCCCGATTTGTATTGGTATTGCAGCCATGAGAATGAGTTCATTGTGTTGTTTTGTGCCACATTATGATGATGAGTTGTTGCCTAGGCAATCATTTCGATTTGGGGATGATTCCCATGTATTTGTAAGTAAGCTTTGAATTTGATTTGTTGCGCACATAGCGTGCTCGACTAAATGTCCCAAAGAGTTTTGGGATTTGTTTGGACATATACTTTGTTTGGTTACCCCCTTGGATTGCTCGTGTTAGAGCATACACTTCATGTTCTTGCGTTTTTCTGTCCTATACTTGGTACAATCGTTGTGTAGGATTTAACTTTATATTTGGTATTGGTTGGGTATTTGCAGGATGCTGCTTTTCTTGTGGGTTGTCTGGGCGTCTCTTATGGTTCTTCCGGGGGCCAAGAGACGAGCCACTCGGCGTGACGCAGCTGGCCCTAGTACTGCTGCTCCGGTGATGCCGGATACTGATGATAGTGAGTCTGAGGAGGTGTAACGCCCCAAAAATTTAAAACCAAATTTCTGTGACGTCACTGCCGTGTTACCTCTCTTAAACTGTTGGCCAATCAATTTAAGATCAATAACACGTAGCCAAGTAAACAGGAAGCCAATAAATCATAATACAAATCCAGAAAGGAAACCTCACATCATAACAGACGTCCGGCTTACAAGCCTTATTCATGCGACTTACCAGTCGACATAACAGTCTCATCTCAACCTGTCAGAGATATTAAGTACGCACAAGACAGAACATAAAGTACCGATCGGTACCAGAAGCTGTACGAGACAAGGTAATAGAGTCATAGCATATTATTCAAGACAAGCACATAAGTCCACAACATGCTAATGCATCCCTAGGTAGATCACTCATCCCCAAACCCCACATCGTGCTCAGGCTCTGCGTCCTCCCCGGGAATATCTATACATGAAAACATAGCAAGGGTCAGTACAAGGTACTGAGCAAGAATAGAAGAATCGGCATAAGGGGAAACAAGAATTAACTTGATTCCCTAGAAGTATATTTATACATATAGGTGGAGATATATTTCGTTTTTAAACATTTGTTAGGCATAACATAAAAATTGAACAGTGCAAATAAGTAAACATCACACCGTCCCATACCGGTGCTTCAACCACTGCAAATAAGATGAATGATGGATGATGAGATGAAATGTTATGACCTAGGATGTCTATCTACCCTAAATGCAACACATAAGCATGCCTAGCGCGCACCTAGGTACCATGATCGGTATTCCCTCCCATATAAGGGTCCACACCCCTTAATGGTCGAGAGACATACCCACAGTGCCCCCGCCGCGGACACTAACAGCTGAAATCGTGGCTTACGGCAAGCGGGTCAGGCTAAGGGTCATGAGCCCTTTCTAGCCAAATACAGACTAGGATATAAATCCTATTCAGTCTCAATGCCCCGGGAAAGATACCATTATGCCCAATCGGAGACCGATTCGTAAGCATAGGGTATCCTACCCGCGTAGCATTATTTTTCAGTCTCAACATATCATCACAGATATTCACATATCATCACAGATATTCACATATCATCACAGATATTCACATATCATCACAGATATTCCCATATCATCACAGATATTCACATATCATCACAGATATTCCCATATCATCACAGATATTCCCATATCATCACAGATATTCACATATCATCACAGATATTCCCATATCATCACAGATATTCACATATCATCACAGATATTCACATATCAATTCAATCACTCATCTCGAGTGAAGTATTTTCTTTAAAATAGATAGCTTTAAAATAGTCTGGGCTCTTTGAAATATACTACTAGTTTATAAATGATAACTTTAAAAATAATAATACTTGAAAATAATAGTTTTAACAAAAATAATCCGGGCTCTTTAAAATAGTAGTTTTAAAATATTCCGGGGTGTGCCAAGTCCCCCATATCGGCATTAACAACTCATCGTGAGTTAAGTATCAAGGGTGTACCAAGCCCCACATATCGGCACCAACACATAATCAGATTCAATTCCACACATGTCAATACGTAAATTACGCGTCATGACAAAATAAACAACTCACCACGAGTTAAGTGTCAAGGGTGTGCCAAGCCCCACATATCGGCACCAACACTCACATCAACGTAGAAGCGAAACAAGACTCGATCTCAACTAAGGCATAGTAGATCACCGCTAATCGCAACTAAGTTCAAAGATTGTGAGCATAATGATAGTTATGGCATGCTAGAAGCATAAGAAGAACTAAGGAAACACGCAGGACGAAGAACCGGAAAACGAGCGAACGAACCGCGCGGGCAGGGGGGGTGGCGCGCACCCGGCGCGGTTTTTACACAAAAACCGCGCCAACCCCGCGCGGGACTCGTTCGTCGTGACGTTCGATCGCGCGCTGCTCGCGCGCTGTTTGGCTAAAGGGCGCCCCAACTGCGCGCCGACACAACAGAAACGATGGAAATGGCGGTTTCCGGCCATTCCACCGATTATGCCCCCATTTAGGCCTATCTCTACCCTTGCCTGGTATTGAGGTGGTCCAAACTCTTCCAATACAGCTCCCCAACGCCTCCAAACACCAATACCAAGCTACATAACAAGAAATCAAGTCAAATCATCAAAACTCATCTTCAAACATGAGTTCTTCCAACATACATCCAAAGAGTACCAAGAACTTGAAATCAACAACACCAAAATGATCTCAAGTACTAACCTTAGCTTCCTTCAACACAATTTCAGCTTCCAAACAAGAATCCAAGTTCCAAAAATCAAGTCAATCTACAAAAGATCCATCTTATACTTCATTCCCGTCACCACCAAAACCCCATCAAAAACTAGCTCCAACTTCATGAAAACAAGAGGTAGATGATGGAAAACACTTACCTTAGGTTATAGTATGAGATCCCCACTTGATTTTGCACTCAAAGCTCAATTTGTGCAAGAATTGGAAGAACCCTAGTTCCTCCTAGAGAGGGTGACGGGATTTGGGGGTGTGAAGGGTGGAAATGATTTTCCCCCAAGTCCAAAATCTGATTTTTAACACCCAAGTGGATCCGGGTCGGGTCGGAATGTGGGTTAAAAGGTCTACACCACTTGTCTTGACCACATTGCACCCATTTGAGCACTTGACTCTTACTATCTTGTGAGTTGAACTCACTTATTTCCCCCACTTAAATCTTCATTCCCTACAAAATAATCCACATACTAAGTCTTTTGTTAATTAACCATAACTAAATTAAATTAATTATGAGTTAATTAAATCGGGGTGTTACAATCTCTCCCCCTTAGGATCATTCGTCCTCGAATGAAAAAGTATGGATTAAGGTCATTACTTCACTGAATTGGAGTTAAATCCAATTCAAGATAACGCCCAGCCATGCTTTCCTCTGTCTCCCAAGTGGCATCCTCTACGCCATGTCTCGACCAAAGTACCTTCACCATTTTGATCGCCTTCTTGCGAAGTACCTTTTCTTTAGTGTCGAGAATCGCCACGGAGTATTCTTCGTATTCTAGGCTGTCGTCCAACTCTACCTCCTCCGGTTGTATAACCTTGTTAGGATCCGATATAAACTTCCTCAACTGAGAGACGTGGAAAATGTTGTGCACCTTTCCCACCTCAGTTGGCAATTCTAACCGGTAAGCGACCTTCCCAATCTTCTTAGTGATCTCATAGGGGCCTATAAATATGGGACTCAGTTTCCCTTTCTTCCCAAATCGTCTCACGCCCCTCATGGGTGACACTCTCAAAAGTACCCAATCTCCAACCTCGAATTCAATGTCTCTCCTGGACAAATCAGCATAACTCTTTTGACGATTCTGAGCTTCCTTCATTCTGTCTCTGACCACTCTCACCACTTCAGTGGTCTGTTCAATGAGTTCAGGACCCATCACCACTCGCTCTGAAGGATCACTCCAACACAAGGGTGTCCTGCACTTTCTTCCGTATAAGGCCTCGAAAGGCGCCATACGAATACTCGCGTGATAGCTATTGTTGTAAGAGAACTCCACCAAATGTAGATGTTCCTCCCACGATCCTTGAAAATCCATCACACGCGCCCTCAACATATCCTCCAAGATTCTAATGGTCCTTTCGGTCTGTCCATCAGTCTGAGGGTGCCACACAGTACTCATACTGATCTGCGTCCCAAAGACTGTCTGCAATTCCTTCCAGAACCTTGACAGGAATCTGGAATCTCTGTCGGAATTGATTTCTCGAGGAATACCAAAACGTCTAAGCACATGTTGGATGTAAGCGCCAGTGAACTGTTGCATGCTCCAGTTCAATCTCATTGGTATAAACACAACACTCTTGGTTAGTCGGTACACAACTACCCTAAATAGTATCAAAACTGCTCCGTGTCCTGGGTAGCCCGGTGACAAAGTCCATAGCAATGGATTCCCATTTCCAAGTAGGAACATCCAATGGTTGTAATAAGCCTGAAGGTCTCATGTGCTCGGCTTTCACCTTCTGGCAAGTGGAACACCTAGACACAAATTCTGCCACTTCCTTCTTCATGCCTTTCCACCAATAGTTTTGCCTCAAATCCTTGTACATCTTTACTGCTCCCGGATGTACGGAGTAAGGTGTGCAATGTGCTTCCTCCATAATTTTTCCTTTCAGCGCCTGATCTTTCGGAGGCACACACCAACGGTCCCCAAACTTGATCATATTCTTGCTATCAATCACAAAGCCTTCCGCTTTACCCTTACGAATCTGAGCTTTCAAATGCATCATCTCTTGACTTACAGCTTGACTTAGTCTGAGTTCCTCGAGTAATGATGGCACCACCGTCATAGCATTCAACCTCGCTATCGTGTCATAAGGAACAACCACAATACCTTCCTTGTTCAACTCTTGCCTTAACTTCCAAGGGAGAGTAATTGAATTCAGTACATGTCCTTTCCTACTTAGTGCATCAGCCACCCGGTTGGCTTTCCCTTCTATGTACTGAATACTCGTGTCGTAGTCCTGCAAAAACTCTAACCACCTTCTTTGCCTACCGCTCATCTTATCTGCAGTGTAGAGACATTTAAGGTTCTTATGATCCGAATAGATTTGACACTTGGCTCCGTAAAGATAATGCCTCCAAATTTTTAATGCATGTACGACCGCTGCCATCTCCAGGTCGTGAGTCGGGTAATTCAGCTCGTGAGGCTTTAATTGTCTAGATGCATACGCAATCACCTTGCCATACTGCATAAGCACACACCCAAGTCCTCGATAATATGCATCTGTGTCTACCTCATATTCCCCCGATTCATCAGGTAACACTAAGGCCGGAGCCTCGGTCACCTTCTTCTTCGGTGAAGGAAATCCTTGGTATCCCGTAATCTAATCTGGCTTGATACTTAGACAGCCAATCCATTCCCAAAATCACGTCAAAATCGGCCAAATCTAGCACCACTAGATTCGCTCTGAACTCTCACTCTTTGATGATTATCTGTGCATCGGGTTTAATCCACTGGCTTCGCATGAGGTCTCCCGAAGGTAGCGTAACAGGGAGTTGATAAGCCTCCAGTGGTCCCATATCGTTATTGGTTACGAATTCCGATGATATAAACGAGCATGATGCACCAGAATCATATAAGGCATAAGCAGGCACATTATCAACTAGTATAGTACCTACGCATTTAATAACATAAGGCACTACCTGGGGTACTTGTTACAGATGGTTAAGTCGATCAAGATTGAAATTGAACAATGGGCAACTTACCAGTCATGACATCATCTCGCCCATCTAGCTCAGCCCGCTCAATCACATTGAGACGGCCCCCACGGTCCCCCTGGTGTCCACGACCTCTGTCTGCACCTCGTCCACGCGACGCATTCCCACCAGACGCATCTGAAGTAGATCCTCCTACTCGACCCACCAACTGTGGGCACTGTGACCTCAAATGTCCTTGCTGTCCGCAATTCCAGCAGTGGGGTCCGCTTCTATACGGTGGCTGTGCATAAGTCCGAGGCCTAGAGGTCTCTCCACCGCTTCTCGGCCTCGTCTGCCTATGATGGGGTCTAATCGGCCCCCCTGACTCCCTGCGACGAGCGGCCCTCACGCGCTGCATATCAGCACGAGCTCTTTCAATGCATAAAGCCTGATCATATGCTGAAGCTAAGCAGGCGTGTTGGTTGCTAAACCCAGTCCGGATCTCAGCCTTCAATCCATCCACAAACTTCGAAACCTTATCTTCTTCATTAGCAACTAGCATTGGTACGTATGACATGAGTTCCACAAAACGACCATAGTATTCAGACACTGTCATATTTCCTGCTTGCTCCAGGTTGAGAAATTCCCTCTTTTTAACATTCACCATCTGTGTAGTGAAAAAGTGGGATCTCAAAGCATGACAGAAAACTTCCCATGAGAAGTTGGGTCTCGCCATAAGCTCACTCTTACGCGACCTCCACCAATGGAGAGCTGGTCCAGTAAGATACTGCTGTCCTACCCTGACCTTCCAATCCTCTGGGCAGTCTATATTCTCGAAGATCTCCTCCATATGATAAATCCAAACAGTCAGAGCAACCGGGTCTACTCCTCCACTAAAGACCGGCGGTTGATAATGCCTTGCTAGATGCACGTAATCCACGGGTCTGGGTGGTGGTTGTGCAGGTTGATTCGCCTGCCCCTGATACATCCCATACATAGCACTAAACATATATTGCATAAACTGAGGGTCAAATGGCATCTGTACAGGTGGCGGCGGTGGTGGAGGCACTGGTTCGTCCTCATAGTTCAAGTCATCCTCCACCTCTACAGGTTCCTCAATTGGAACACCTTCCACGTGATCATTGCCAAATCCACCATTCTCATGGTACTGTCCATGACCCCCAAAAGCTGGCCCCGGATTCCTACGAGGCCTTCCATCCCTGCGCGGCGGCATCCTATATTCGTAACGTAACGAGATATTCAATAACACTCGGTAAATAAGAATAATTCTTTACCGAACATCCATTATTAAGTATAGATCTCCCGGAATATCCCCAAGGATTGATCCTGGTTTGATTCACAAACCACAATCCACCCCTATAGGGCACGCAGATAACCAAAAACAATGCAATCTACAAGAATATAAGCAGAGTTAGATGCAATTCCTACACTATATGCTTTCCCCCACACATCTCACCACATGCTTGTGTTAGAATTCTAAGCACATACGAGCAAACATGGCTCTGATACCAAATGTAACGCCCCAAAAATTTAAAACCAAATTTCTGTGACGTCACTGCCGTGTTACCTCTCTTAAACTGTTGGCCAATCAATTTAAGATCAATAACACGTAGCCAAGTAAACAGGAAGCCAATAAATCATAATACAAATCCAGAAAGGAAACCTCACATCATAACAGACGTCCGGCTTACAAGCCTTATTCATGCGACTTACCAGTCGACATAACAGTCTCATCTCAACCTGTCAGAGATATTAAGTACGCACAAGACAGAACATAAAGTACCGATCAGTACCAGAAGCAGTACGAGACAAGGTAATAGAGTCATAGCATATTATTCAAGACAAGCACATAAGTCCACAACATGCTAATGCATCCCTAGGTAGATCACTCATCCCCAAACCCCACATCGTGCTCAGGCTCTGCGTCCTCCCCGGGAATATCTATACATGAAAACATAGCAAGGGTCAGTACAAGGTACTGAGCAAGAATAGAAGAATCGGCATAAGGGGAAACAAGAATTAACTTGATTCCCTAGAAGTATATTTATACATATAGGTGGAGATATATTTCGTTTTTAAACATTTGTTAGGCATAACATAAAAATTGAACAGTGCAAATAAGTAAACATCACACCGTCCCATACCGGTGCTTCAACCACTGCAAATAAGATGAATGATGGATGATGAGATGAAATGTTATGACCTAGGATGTCTATCTACCCTAAATGCAACACATAAGCATGCCTAGCGCGCACCTAGGTACCATGGTCGGTATTCCCTCCCATATAAGGGTCCACACCCCTTAATGGTCGAGAGACATACCCACAGTGCCCCCGCCGCGGACACTAACAGCTGAAATCGTGGCTTACGGCAAGCGGGTCAGGCTAAGGGTCATGAGCCCTTTCTAGCCAAATACAGACTAGGATATAAATCCTTTTCAGTCTCAATGCCCCGGGAAAGATACCATTATGCCCAATCGGAGACCGATTCGTAAGCATAGGGTATCCTACCCGCGTAGCATTATTTTTCAGTCTCAACATATCATCACAGATATTCACATATCATCACAGATATTCACATATCATCACAGATATTCACATATCATCACAGATATTCCCATATCATCACAGATATTCCCATATCATCACAGATATTCCCATATCATCACAGATATTCCCATATCATCACAGATATTCACATATCATCACAGATATTCACATATCAATTCAATCACTCATCTCGAGTGAAGTATTTTCTTTAAAATAGATAGCTTTAAAATAGTCTGGGCTCTTTGAAATATACTACTAGTTTATAAATGATAACTTTAAAAATAATAATACTTGAAAATAATAGTTTTAACAAAAATAATCCGGGCTCTTTAAAATAGTAGTTTTAAAATATTCCGGGGTGTGCCAAGTCCCCCATATCGGCATTAACAACTCATCGTGAGTTAAGTATCAAGGGTGTACCAAGCCCCACATATCGGCACCAACACATAATCAGATTCAATTCCACACATGTCAATACGTAAATTACGCGTCATGACAAAATAAACAACTCACCACGAGTTAAGTGTCAAGGGTGTGCCAAGCCCCACATATCGGCACCAACACTCACATCAACGTAGAAGCGAAACAAGACTCGATCTCAACTAAGGCATAGTAGATCACCGCTAATCGCAACTAAGTTCAAAGATTGTGAGCATAATGATAGTTATGGCATGCTAGAAGCATAAGAAGAACTAAGGAAACACGCAGGACGAAGAACCGGAAAACGAGCGAACGAACCGCGCGGGCAGGGGGGGTGGCGCGCACCCGGCGCGGTTTTTACACAAAAACCGCGCCAACCCCGCGCGGGACTCGTTCGTCGTGACGTTCGATCGCGCGCTGCTCGCGCGCTGTTTGGCTAAAGGGCGCCCCAACTGCGCGCCGACACAACAGAAACGATGGAAATGGCGGTTTCCGGCCATTCCACCGATTATGCCCCCATTTAGGCCTATCTCTACCCTTGCCTGGTATTGAGGTGGTCCAAACTCTTCCAATACAGCTCCCCAACGCCTCCAAACACCAATACCAAGCTACATAACAAGAAATCAAGTCAAATCATCAAAACTCATCTTCAAACATGAGTTCTTCCAACATACATCCAAAGAGTACCAAGAACTTGAAATCAACAACACCAAAATGATCTCAAGTACTAACCTTAGCTTCCTTCAACACAATTTCAGCTTCCAAACAAGAATCCAAGTTCCAAAAATCAAGTCAATCTACAAAAGATCCATCTTATACTTCATTCCCGTCACCACCAAAACCCCATCAAAAACTAGCTCCAACTTCATGAAAACAAGAGGTAGATGATGGAAAACACTTACCTTAGGTTATAGTATGAGATCCCCACTTGATTTTGCACTCAAAGCTCAATTTGTGCAAGAATTGGAAGAACCCTAGTTCCTCCTAGAGAGGGTGACGGGATTTGGGGGTGTGAAGGGTGGAAATGATTTTCCCCCAAGTCCAAAATCTGATTTTTAACACCCAAGTGGATCCGGGTCGGGTCGGAATGTGGGTTAAAAGGTCTACACCACTTGTCTTGACCACATTGCACCCATTTGAGCACTTGACTCTTACTATCTTGTGAGTTGAACTCACTTATTTCCCCCACTTAAATCTTCATTCCCTACAAAATAATCCACATACTAAGTCTTTTGTTAATTAACCATAACTAAATTAAATTAATTATGAGTTAATTAAATCGGGGTGTTACAGGAGGTCGAGGAGCAGAGGGGTCCGAGACTCAGGGGTCTTCCTGACGAGGTGCGTCCCCGCCGACACGATAGGTATCGGTTTGCGACGATGGCTTCACAGGAGTTCTATTTCGACGAGCTTCGTCGGAGCAGGGCTTATGTTCCGGAGAGAGGCATGTATCCTCGTCATTTAGACGATGACAGGGTTAGGGCGGTTTTAGACCATCTTCAGTGGACTGGACTCTCGCGCCATCCCGAGGGTATTGCTTCTGGTTATTTAGCTATGGAGGTCATAGCCAACATTGGCGGTCTTGGGGAGAACAGCGACTTATCTCAAGTCTGGGTTCGTGGTCGCTACATAGATTTCAGTGCTCAGGCGATCAACGTCTACTTCGGTCTCCCTGACGACGGCGTATTTCGGCCACAGCCTGAGGGCCGTATACCTCCGCCTGCGTGGGGTGTTTTGTGCACTGAGGTGGCGCCTCGGCTCGAGCACGGTCATGAGCTGCGGCTGGCGACGATGGACTCACCGTGGCGTGAGCTTGCTCAGATATGGTTAGGGCGCGTCCGACCGATTACCCGGAGCCATATCGTCCTAGATCATGTCTATGAGACCATTTGCTTTATCGCCCGAGGTGGTAGGGTGAATGTTGGGGCTTGTATCGCGGATAATCTGAGGGGTTGCGCCGAGGACGAGGGGGTAGGGTGATCACTCACGTTCACCTTATTTGTGGTTTGTGTGCGGCTCAGGGGATCCGTACGGCACCGGAGACGGATCCTTACGAGTTAGCTGCTGGTGACTACTAATGTATCCCTACCTACGCTGCTCGACGCAGTGCTTTGCGACAGGGAGCTCCTCGGGCTGTCCTTCGCCCGGAGCCCGAGGGTGATGGTTTGATTCTATTTGTTCCTCCTGAGCAGCCACCTACACCTCCCGCGGTTCCCCAGCAGGATCCGGAGGTGCCGCAGATACTTCAGATGATGCAGGGTATGCAGCTTAGTATAGATGCTGGGTTCGCAGCCGGGCAGGCTCGTTATGATGCTTTGGATGCCAGGATGGATCTATACTAGGCTCGCATGGATACGATCACTACGAGGCAGCTGGAGCAGCAGGCCACCATGACCGACATGTATGCCTACATGCGTCAGATGGACGAGTATATGCGTCGTCAGTTCCCGCCTCCCGACCAGTGATCTTTCGTCCCTGCATCTCCATTTAGGCTCGTAGTGGTAGTGGTTTATTCGGTTGTTTTTCTATGAGACTGTATAACAGTGATCTTGCTGTTTATGTTTAGTAGTTTATGTTTCCTTTGTACCCTTGCTTAGTTGTTTGGTTTGACTATTGTCGTTTAGAGAAAATGTGTTTGAACCATTCCGTTCTCCTTCTATGACATGCGTCTTTTTTTTCTTTTTCTTTTTTTTTTGACCATCGACTTACTTAGTGTCAAGAGTTTCAAAAAAAATCAAACTTGTATTTCATTCATTGCAAGAATTTTAATACAAGTAATAGGATGCGCAAAATAAATGTACTGTCTACGACAAAGTATCTAGAAGATCTATGCTCCCTCTGGCAGAGTAGTGGGGTCTTCCATTGGATCATCCTCATCAGAGACTTGGCCGGTGCCCAAAGGTCTATAAAACACTGGGGAAGGTGGATCAACGGCTTCCGGAATTGTTTCTTGTAGTTCCTCCAAATGGTTCTCCACAGGGCTTGGGTTTGGGCTTGGGTTTGGCGACGGGCGGACCATGTGAGGCTAGAGTCCAAGAGATCCGTAGCGTCCTGATGCACCCTGTGAAACCACATTTAAACAAGCTTGAATTGTACTAAAATATGTCCAAAATGAGTGCATTTTACCTTAATTCATTGCACCTTTAGGTGTATTTCATGTGCTTTTATTTTTCAAGTGATCATGGTTAGATTTGGCTTATTTAGGTTACATTTATCATGTTTTTATGTGTTTTTAATAAGACTTTGGCAAACCTAATGCATTGCAATGTTGTTTCAGGCATTTAAATGATGAAGAGCGATGTTCGGAAGCTTTATTTTTGAAAATAAGGAATATTTAATGTGATATGTGCCATGATTCAGACTTAGAAAAAAAAAGAGAGAAAAAGAAAAAGAAAAAAAAGAAAAGAAAAAAAAAGAAAAAAAAAAGAAAGTTGAAATCTTCCCAGAATGCTCCGCATCAGGCACCGCTTCAACACTTAGAAAAATTTCAGAGGTGAAAAAGCTTCAGAATGCACCGCACCTTCTTGGCGGTGCATAAAACCCCTTCCAAGCGCCACTTTTTGCACCGCAGCAGAATTTTTGAAAATTGTCAGGATGCGCCGACTCTTCTTGGTGGCGCCTGAAACCCCTTCCGAGCGCCGTTTTGGGCGCCACAGTCGCGGTTTGGAGGTTTTCTAACCTCCCGAACACGGTTTTAAAGCCCGTTTCTTCCTCATTTTCGTCGGGCAGACTCATAATTCGACCAAAAACTCTCAGGAGGACTCTGCAACTTTGGAGAAGAAGATCGAAAACACCAAACCATGCCGGAGAAAGTGATCGGAGCGTCTTCTCTGACTGTGTTCTTCGCATTCTAGGTGTTGCCTTTCTTTTTCTCGCTTTGTAATGTTTAGGATTTGCTTTTAAACATAATTTCCTACAGTTTTCATGTTTGTAAACGAATTTCTATGTTGTTCGTGTTAAAAGTGTTCTAGAATGGGAGTTCGGAATTACTTTGAAGTACGAATCTATCTTTTATGGGAGTAATATAAATGTCGCTGTTTTATGTTGTAATTTGGAGTAATCTGCAAAGATGTTAGAATTTGTATTAGGATTGTTAATCTGCTGCATAAGTTTGATTGATAAATCTATTTAGGCAAAAATCTGATGTTTTATATTTTTATCTGCTAAATCTTAATTGATCGATCAATCTGCAATTTCTACTTTTAGCAATCTGAAAATCATTCTAATCTGTCTACATCTTAAAATTAATAATCTAATCCATTTTACCATGTTTTATTGTTATTTTACCATAATTGTTAAATTATTTACACTGTTCTGCATAATTAAATGTTAGAATCTAATCTGTATGATTTCTGCTTTGCTAAATCGGGAGATAAAAAGTGGAAATTAGATTTTAGTACCGGTCTTGGGAATAAATCACATTAAAATAGATTCCGGCATGTACACGCTGATTTGGGAAATGAAATGTGTCGTTTAATTACAATAGGAAAATTTGTATGCTTGGGAAAGACTCAAATTTATGCCTAGACTGATGATTGCAGAATGTTAGATAATTTAATTTGCTTCCATGAAGTCTGTTTTTACAAATTATGAAAATTAGGAAATTGGCATATTTTTAATCTTTATAAAATCATTAATTATGCTGAAATTGATCTTTTTAGACATTGGGAAATGCTAAATCATTATGCAATTTCACTTTTATATAAAGATGGCAAGTTCTAAATCATTACAAGCATATATCTTATCTTTATTTTTATTATTTTAAAATTTTAAGTTGCTTTATTTTTAAATTTAATGCTATCATTTTAATTTAATCACCATTAGAATTAAACAAACTCTTTTCAAAATATAATATATATTATTAATGAACTTAAAATGACTAAGTTTTCTCCAGAATGAAATAATATTCTGAATTCTCTTGGGTTCGACCCGGAATTCACCGGTTTTTATTACTTGATGACAACCATCCGCTTGTGGTAAAATATGAGTGGTGAAAATCACCCATCAAGTTTTTGGCGCCGTTGCCGGGGAATTATTGTGAAAATTATGTTGTTTTAAGTTTATTTGAATATATTTATGTTATTTCTACTTTTTAAATATTGTTATAACTTTTTGCTATTCTATGTCGTGCAAGGGCATCGAGCTAAATCAGTGTGTGATCCTGAAATTTGAAAGAATATTAGGTTTCTCATCTAAAAAGAGGAAGATTTGCGAGAGAACAAGTGTGAGGATGGCGGCGAGTCGTATGCAGCATATATAATTGAGGATTTCAAGTGGATAGCCTCGATTGAAAAGCCACCTACACTTCATTTAAAGGTATTAGCACCGCACTTGAGGTACGTATTTCTCAATAAATTACTTTTAATTAAATGCATTACATCAAGTGTTGATATTGGATGCTAGAAAATTTGAGATTAAATTCCACCTCTTGACAATATTACAACTTTAATGAGTTTTTTTTGAGGGAATGCTGATATATTAGAATGTCAATCAACAATTTTCTTATGATTGCATTATCTTTATTTAAATTGTTGTATAAAGATGTGCAATTTGACCTTATAACTCATGAATGACAGGATCATGGAAGTGCACCCACCATTTAGACCTTAAATTTAGAAAATGGTGCATTTGTCTTTGAAAGCTAATTAGGAAAGGGAATTCGCATACTGCCTTTGCATGCTTAGCAATAGTTATTTATGTCTTTTTCTTAATATGTTTGATTCTATTTTATTTTAGTTTATATGCTTTATTTTTAAAAAAAATGGTTCTTGTTAAAAAAAAATTGGTTCTTGCATGATTTTCATTATATGTAATTTGAAGTGATTCTTATGCAATTGAACTGAGACGAGATAAGAATTAGAGTGATCAATAACTGAAAGAATTTTTGTGGTGATTTAAGTAGAATAGGAGAAAGGCTGAAATAAATTGATGAGAGGGGTTGATGAAAATAAACATAATTTTATAAATAATTATAGGGGATGATTAGAACTAATTAGGGTAATTTTCTTATGATGAATAGGAAAATGGATGGAATATTATGTTTCGATTAAGCAAATCACACCCTATTTTTGCTACAAGATTTGTAAAAAAAACTGAGTTTTAGAAGCCACTCTTCGCAAATGGTTTTCGAAAACTCAGTTAAGCGCCAAAAGGAACACAAGCAAGACATTTTGGGCATCATTTTCACCAATGACGGGTAAAAACTTGTTTGAGGACCACATGTAGTATTAAATGGAATCGTTGGGTTTGTGCCAAACTTGAGTTTTTACAAAAATCCATTCCAATTCATCCTCAATTCGCTCAAAATTAATCTTTGATCCTCTAATTGGGTTAAAAACCTACCCATTTAATTTAAACATAAAAGAAAATAATAATAAAATAAAATAGTCATCTCCTTCCTATTCTCTCTTTCACATTCCTCTCTATTGAATCTCACAACCGCAGTCATCATCCTCAATTTCATGTCCACCACAGTTCAAATAATAATAATAATAAAAATAAAAATAATAATAATAATAGTAATAATAATCTGTTTTTTTTGTTTGTCTTTATGATCATATTTATGGTTTATGCATGTTTTTATTTCGATTTTATATGTCATGTTATGCTTATTTGTTTAGGTTTTTAATTTTGTTAATCACCATATTTCTAATTTAATAATTAAGTAGTGCATGTTATGTGGTGAAAGTAGAAGCTGAAATGTACTCGATAATTGAAGCTGAAATTGAGGCTCAAGAACCCTAGCTTCTCAAATTTGGAGATTTCTTGTTAAAGTGCTCCAAAGCTTCACTTATGGTAAGAATATCTATCCTAGTCAATAATTCATTCAATTTTGTGATTGAGAATGCATTATTGTTGGTATTTGTTTTGTTGCTTTGATTTTGGGTTTATTAGAATATGGGATTAAAATTGGTTTAAGTGTATAAATTCTTGTTTAAAATGAACAATATGGTATTAGAACATGTTTTCAAGCTCAACTTCAAAAGTTTCAAATTATTTATCAAAATTTTAGGATTGCAGTGTTCTAAAAACTGAAATTACTGCTTGGGAATTCTGAAAATTTGTTTAAAATGAGTTAAAATAACATGTTTAAGCTTTAAGCTGATCTATAAATATTGTTAACCATGTTGTTTTAATCTACATTAATAACTTTTGGTAACATTAAAGCTTGAAACTTCATGTGTTTCTAATTTATAAAAAAAGGAAACATTTCTATTATAAAAACTCATTCTATGAATTTTTAATTAAAAAGGCAAACTTATGTTATTTAAAACAATAAATTAAAATTTCTTGATCATTATTTCGAATCATTATAAGAACTAGTTTGCTAATTTGGTGAACTTTAAGCATTAAATCTGAAATTTTGAACAAAAAGGGAGTTTTTATAACTTAAAAATGTGTTCTTTTTAATAATAAGTTTTAAGTTCTAGAAAGTGATTTTCTTGAATTTATAAGAGACTTAGAACTTATAGCTTTTAAAATGAAATATATTGGTCATTTAGTTGTTTAAATCCCACATTCTAGGTTGATATATGTTTGCTTTATATATTGCACTTAAGTTAAACTTTTGGTTTAAACTTAAGTGTGAGGATGGGGAGGAATGCATATATTTAACACTAACCCGAAGTTTTTGTGTAACCAGGTTCCACAAATAATGTATAAGAAATACCTTTGTTACTTGGTTGGATATTCTTGCTATGAATATTGGTTTGCCCTGCTATGCACTACTTAGGTGTTTTATTTATAGTGAATATGGTAAGCATGTGGTTAAGTTTATATTTATGTTTAAGTAATGTTTATGCATGTTTTTAATTCTAATAAAATTGCTCTTACTTGAATCATGTTAAACTGGAATGTTGTGAGCTGTTGATTTGATAATAGGAAAGCAAATAACCATGATAATTGATGAAAGAAGCGGGATTAATTTTGTTGAAGTATCGAATCTTTATGATTTTACACAATGCAGGCATTAAAATAAATAAATTATGATGTATAGATCATATTAAAGAAAAAGCTAAAAATTTTATCTATTTAAAAGGTATGATCTAATTCAGTCTAACTTTTTAAATGCATGACATAGTCTTCTTTTTGAAATTTAAAAATTTTAATCCCACATTTTAAATCTTTCATTATGCACTTAAACTAAACTGGTAGTTCAGTTTAAGTGTGAGGATGGAGGGGACTTTCGTTAGTGATCATGATCTGAAAATTCTTCATCAACAGGTTCATTTTGTTTATTCAATGCATAAACCATTTATTTAATACATTATCCAGGATTGAGTTATCATGAAGAATGGGGGTATATTTTGCTATAGTTGTTGGCATTTTGCTGTAAATTCTGTTTTGGAACTTATGATGTTTTGCTTTTGGTGAAATTCTGAAAGTGATTATAAATAAATTCATCCATGTTTGTTATAATTGATGAAAATTGTTCTTGAATGATTAATTTGAGTTATGGATGGTGTTTTATGATTCTGATTACTTTGGAATTCCCATATGCACTAACAATCATATTTTCTTGAGTAATTGTTATATATACATATTAGAAGCAGGATATGCCAACAAAGGAGCAAGATGACAGCCGTGATGATGAAGTGAAATTCAGAGTCCTAAACATTCCAGGTGTGATCTTTTCATGTTTTATGTTTACTGATTTGAATGGAATAAATTTGTAAGAGCTTAGTTATGTTTTTAATATTTCCCTATGCTTTAGAATAAATATGGTAAATGCTTTAGGTTGGATATGTTAAATATTTTAGATTAAATTGTGCTTTCACAGTGTGCTATTATTTGAATTAACACATCACAGCCAATCTTAAGAGAAATCTGAATAAGTCTAACTGTTCTGCTTAGATCCGATTTTACAAGTTAATGAGCATCATGATTCTTAGTTTAAAGTCCTAGACTTTGTTAAATTGTCATGCTAGTTGTTCGAACTTTGGTGACAATTCTACTTACCTTGCCGAAAGCCTTTGATTAATTAGACTGGTTTATTTGTTATGTGGAGAGTTATCATTATTTTTATATGAATATGCTCGTTCCATGTCTCCTTAAATGCTTAATTACAATAAAGTCAGAGTAAAACCCCTATATAAAAATAAAAATCAACAATTAAATCTTGCAAAAAGAAAAAGAAAAGAAAAATGAGAAAATGCAAGATAAAAAAAATTAAAAAAAAAGAAAAAAAATCCGAATAAAGGGGTATTAAACAGAATATTTATACACTCTTGGCTATACGACTGGCACGTATTCTTAGACATGAGTAGCTTTTGGAATTCAACCGTCTACAACTCAGCCAAAGTGTCTAGAATAATTGTGAAACCGAGTCATTAATTGAGCATATTTGAAGACGGGAATAGAAAAGCATATTTACATTATTCACTCTCCCATTTCGAGTTGCTATATGTGATTGATCCGCCTTTTGTACTGTAAGTGCTTTGGATATCTGGTTTTGACAGCTGATGCATGACAATTTACCTTATTCTAGCACATTAAACTTTGAACCCTTTTAGCTCATTGCGTTGTTGAAATCTATGATTTGGCAGAACTGTAGAGACTTCATCTTTATTATCTTGATTGGCATGTTGATGTGTTAATTAATTTCATTGCTCAAGGGACGAGCAATATTTAAGTGTGAGGATGTTGATGCACCCTGTGAAACCACATTTAAACAAGCTTGAATTGTACTAAAATATGTCCAAAATGAGTGCATTTTACCTTAATTCATTGCACCTTTAGGTGTATTTCATGTGCTTTTATTTTTCAAGTGATCATGGTTAGATTTGGCTTATTTAGGTTACATTTATCATGTTTTTATGTATTTTTAATAAGACTTTGGCAAACCTAATGCATTGCAATGTTGTTTCAGGCATTTAAATGATGAAGAGCGATGTTCGGAAGCTTTATTTTTGAAAATAAGGAATATTTAATGTGATATGTGCCATGATTCAGACTTAGAAAAAAAAAAGAGAGAAAAAGAAAAAGAAAAAAAAAAGAAAAGAAAAAAAAAGAAAGTTGAAATCTTCCCAGAATGCTCCGCATCAGGCACCGCTTCAACACTTAGAAAAATTTCAGAGGTGAAAAAGCTTCAGAATGCACCGCACCTTCTTGGCGGTGCATAAAACCCCTTCCAAGCGCCACTTTTTGCACCGCAGCAGAATTTTTGAAAATTGTCAGGATGCGCCGACTCTTCTTGGTGGCGCCTGAAACCCCTTCCGAGCGCCGTTTTGGGCGCCACAGTCGCGGTTTGGAGGTTTTCTAACCTCCCGAACACGGTTTTAAAGCCCGTTTCTTCCTCATTTTCGTCGGGCAGACTCATAATTCGACCAAAAACTCTCAGGAGGACTCTGCAACTTTGGAGAAGAAGATCGAAAACACCAAACCATGCCGGAGAAAGTGATCGGAGCGTCTTCTCTGACTGTGTTCTTCGCATTCTAGGTGTTGCCTTTCTTTTTCTCGCTTTGTAATGTTTAGGATTTGCTTTTAAACATAATTTCCTACAGTTTTCATGTTTGTAAACGAATTTCTATGTTGTTCGTATTAAAAGTGTTCTAGAATGGGAGTTCGGAATTACTTTGAAGTACGAATCTATCTTTTATGGGAGTAATATAAATGTCGCTGTTTTATGTTGTAATTTGGAGTAATCTGCAAAGATGTTAGAATTTGTATTAGGATTGTTAATCTGCTGCATAAGTTTGATCGATAAATCTATTTAGGCAAAAATCTGATGTTTTATATTTTTATCTGCTAAATCTTAATTGATCGATCAATCTGCAATTTCTACTTTTAGCAATCTGAAAATCATTCTAATCTGTCTACATCTTAAAATTAATAATCTAATCCATTTTACCATGTTTTATTGTTATTTTACCATAATTGTTAAATAATTTACACTGTTCTGCATAATTAAATGTTAGAATCTAATCTGTATGATTTCTGCTTTGCTAAATCGGGAGATAAAAAGTGGAAATTAGATTTTAGTACCGGTCTTGGGAATAAATCACATTAAAATAGATTCCGGCATGTACACGCTGATTTGGAAAATGAAATGTGTCGTTTAATCACAATAGGAAAATTTGTATGCTTGGGAAAGACTCAAATTTATGCCTAGACTGATAATTGCAGAATGTTAGATAATTTAATTTGCTTCCATGAAGTCTGTTTTTACAAATTATGAAAATTAGGAAATTGGCATATTTTTAATCTATATAAAATCATTAATTATGCTGAAATTGATCTTTTTAGACATTGGGAAATGCTAAATCATTATGCAATTTCACTTTTATATAAAGATGGCAAGTTCTAAATCATTACAAGCATATATCTTATCTTTATTTTTATTATTTTAAAATTTTAAGTTGCTTTATTTTTAAATTTAATGCTATCATTTTAATTTAATCACCATTAGAATTAAATAAACTCTTTTCAAAATATAATATATATTATTAATGAACTTAAAATGACTAAGTTTTCTCCAGAATGAAATAATATTCTGAATTCCCTTGGGTTCGACCCGGTATTCACCGGTTTTTATTACTTGATGACAACCATCCGCTTGTGGTAAAATATGAGTGGTGAAAATCACCCATCACGTCCACGGATAAGGCCTGATGGGCTCTCCACTGGGGGTGTTGGGCTTCGTGGTCCCATCAGGTGGTCTTCCACTGGGCTGCATGGTACCACTATATCAATGAGGCCGTGCAGATCCATCCCTAAGTCCTTGATTTGGTCTATCATCGCATCGCTCCGCTCGGTGAGTTTTCGCACTTGAGTTTGTAAGTCTTTTATGCGACCCTGATCAACAGCTCTCAAGTTCAGGAAGTGTTGGAGGTCAGCTTCCCTTAAGTCTCCCATTTGGTGCAGATTTGCCTCCAAGTGAGCTATACGATGTTTCATTTGTTCTATGGTTTGTTGGAAGTCGAAGTGAGCGTTCATCATTTTGATCATCAAGTTCATCATGTCTTGACTAGCCATCTAGCGCAAGCAAAAGATCTAAGTTAAAATTCGTCAAGATTCTAAGTTATAATTCGCCAAGATGCTAAGTTAAAATTCGCCAAGATTCTAAGTTCTCTAAGTAAAGGAAATGCAATATGCAAATGCAAATGATGATTCCCCCCAAAAATAATTCAAGCATTGTTTATATATATATTTTTCTCTAATTCCCATGGGTTTTAAAAATAAAAATTTATTCCATGGAAATAGTACTTTAAAATTTAAAATAATAGTCCAGTGCTAGCGCACACTTAAAATAATAATAATAATAGTAGTAGTTTAAAAATAATAGTTTAAAAATAGCCGGTCTCTGATACCAACTTGTAACACCCCGGTTTTTGGTCACCCAGGTCGGGATGTCACCGCCACACCTCCCTAGCAAGACACGGTTTCTCCGAGCTTACTAAAGAGATGCAAGGCTAGGTATTGCAGAATTTAAAAATATTTAAAACATTCAAAAACATCCCATACAATATAAGTTCGAAAATAATATCATAATGCAGCGGAAAACATTATCAGAGTATAAGTTTTGCAGCGGAATATGTAAATAGGACCAACATGGTCAAAACACGGGTTAAACATGTCCGTTTATACTATAGTCTAATGCAAGAATTTAAACAAAATAAGTTCCCAAAATCCCATGCAGGAACATGCTCGAGTTCATTCCACATACTCTGTAAGAAAAAAGGAAATAAATGGTTTGGTCAGCACAACTTGCTGAGTAAGTTAATACAGACATGGTTGTGGGGTTTAAAAGCCATTAATTAATATTTGAATAGAAGCATGATAATAAATCATAAATAATTCAATTTAGTTATCTAACCAATTTACATAATTAATTCATGGCACTAATGAATAATACGTTTAGCATAATTTAAATAAAAGCCATAATTAATTTAAATAAAGCATTTAATAATTTGAAAGGACAATAAATAAATATTTAACTATCCCCATTCCCCATTACTCCCAAGATTCAGTATTTCAAGTATTTCACGATTGCATTGCAATCTCGTCAAGTTTAGCCGGAAGCCGGCGGCCGCAGCCGTATCTGCCATACCCAGTACCACTCCGAAGCCTCGGGAAACCCATATGGATATTCACGAGAGTGTAGGCCATATATCTCATGCCTTTTTGGCAACAAATCTCAAAATTTCACGCGGGTCACCATCGTCCATAAATGTAACACCCCGGATTTGATAACCCAGGCCGGGATGTCACCGCCACACCTCCCCAGCAAGACACGGTTTCTCCGAGCTTGCTAAAGAGATGCAAGGCTATGGTTTTTCAGAATTTAAAACATTCAAATAGCCCATTATAATATAATTTAAAAATCATAATATCAAAGTTGCAGCGGAAAGTAATATTTACATATGTATAATGCAGCGGAATTTAAGTATAGGGCCGACATGGCCAAAACACGGGTTAAACAGGCCCGTTCATGCAAGTTGTAATTAAATGCAGGAATTTAAAAATAGAGTTTTTCCCGAATGTTCCCGAATGTTTCAAAGCCTTTAATTAAATTTAAGGAAAAACATGTGCATACAAGACATGATTTAAATTTTATTCATCTAATAATAATTTAATTACATATTTGAAAAGACAAGGATTTCCACAAGATCATAATTTTACACACGAATAAAGAGGTTTAATTAAATAATTAAATTTTTACTCCGAGGCATGCATACAAACAACTCATCTATCAATCTAAAATTAATAAGTTAATTGTGTACTTGAACATGCATTTAATCCATAATAACAATTTAATAAGATATGAAAATTTAAAGACATAATTTTAAATGCATAATTTAAAGACGGGCATAAATAAATAAATACTTAAAAACATTAAATCTTTTATTTCCCCGTTACGTAACCATTTCTCAATATTTTGTATATCCGGTGATCCGGCGGCCGCAGCCGTGTCGTAAGTATCTTGTATAGCCGGTGATCCGGCGGCCGCAGCCGTGTCGTATTTCAAGTATTTCATTGGCCGTTTTGGCACAGTTTCTCATAACATTCACCCTCGGCCGTTTTGGCACGAAGCGAAAAGCTAGGGGGCGTTCTATTGAGCATCCCCCCCTACGTCGGTCACTCTCGGCCGTTTTGGCACGAAGCGAAAAGCTAGAGGGGCACTCCATCGAGCACTCACCCCCTACATAGGTCACACTCGTCCGTCTAGGCACGATGCGAAAAGCTAGAGGGGCACTCTATCGAGCACTCACCCCCTACATAGCCAAGTATCTCATATGTTTTAATTTAGTGTAACGGGATTTTTCAAAAGTATAGATATATCGTATTTCAAGGTCTCGACCGTTTGTTTCGATATTTCAAAATCTCTTCGATTTAAAATCATTTGACGTCACAGTTTACGCCCTTTTAATTCAAAAATTCATTTCAAGTCCAAAAAATCTGATATTTTCACAGTATATCAAAAACTCCCTAACGAACAACTTTCGTGTTTTAACTTTTTCGAAATAAGTTGAGGAATCATGTCAAAAATCGAGTTCATTGCAAAGATAGTTCACTGTCCAGTTACAGTTTTGACACAGTTTAGAGAATTGACTTTTTGACATATCAAATGGACTCCAAAAATTCTGAAATTTTATATGCACATACTAGACATGATTATCTATCACTTTCATTTAGATTGAAAAGATCAAATCGGAATAGAAAATATAGAAACAGGCTCATCATGTTCGGACACATTCACAGGCAGATTTCGGAAACGTTTTGTCAAAAAAGTTTATGTTCGATGCGATTTGAGATAGCAAACATCGACAAAAATGTCTGAAATTTTTACACAACCTAGATTAATGTGTTAGGATTAAAAGTCTAGTTTTAAGTTTTCCGGTCTGAACTCTCGAAATAGGGGTTTTGGTCCGATTTCAAATCTGTCACAGTTTCAAGTTCGACTCTCAAGGCAGGTTGGTTCTCGGCCATTTTCGGATATCAACACGCAATGAAAAATTATGAAAATTTTACACGAACTAGATCTATGTCTTAAGAACGTTTTTCATGTTTTAAGTTTTTCCGTTTGAGCAGTTTTAGGGGTTCGAAAAATTCACAAAAAATTGTTGCACCGAGGGATTTTCGTGTTGACAGATTTTAGAGTTATTAAATCCATATGTTTGGTTGCATTTTAAGTCACCCAAAACCAAGTAAGTATTAACTTACAGTGGTGATGATGTCTAGGACGTCTCTGGGTCGATGGGGGCGCTCACGCTTTCCACGAACATGTCCCAATTACTCCGTCTCCTCACCGTTGGCCCCGAAACGAAATCGAAAGTAAAAATCTAGGGTTAGATCGGATTTTCGGACTCGAAAAATTAAACAAAAGCCTATGGACGACTTACCACAATCCGGATTACTAAAGATGTTGCCCTCCACGCCTCCTTCGTCGATTTTCGTCGCCGGGAAGTCGTCGGAAAGTCGTCGGAAAGTGAAGAACTTGTGTTTTTTTTCTTTTTTTCGGTTTTTGGGAGAGTTTTGGATGGAGGAGTGATTGCAAGACTGAGGAATGAGGCTAGGGTTCATCCAACCTCGTCCTAAATGTCTTCCCTTCGTCTGAGATCGAGTTTCCAAAGTCGGGGGGTCGAAATATGGCAAGAAATCCCCGAAATCGCGCAATTGGCAGCTGCTGTCTTGGTGGCGCGGGGTTGGCGCGGTTTCTAGCCAAAACCAGCACGGAGGGCGCGCGGCCTGGTCTGGGCCGTGCGTCCGGACTGGGCCGTGCGATCCCGTCGGGCCTTTTCTCCTCTCTTTCGGACTTCTGTCCTCCTACGTTTTCGGGCTCGATTTTTCGGGTCATTCTCGGATCATAAATTCTTATCTTAAATTTATCTCGACTCAAATGAATTTCATGTTTGAAATCTTAAGTCCGTCGGTCTCGGGTTCGTCGGCTTCCAATTCGTCGTCTTTTGACTCCCGTGCAATAACTTGTGTAATTAAATTTCTTCCGACTTCACGGGTTCTTGGAATTAGAATTATTTTCCTTCTTGAATTTAATTCCAATTATTTTGACTCAATTCATGGAATGTCTTCGGGCTTCCTTTCCCTCTTTTATTCTATTTTGAATTTTGAATCTATCGGCGTTTCATTTCCGAGCAATAATTTATTGTGATAAATTATTTTTTTCTTCTCGGAGATATTTCGACATTGATCTGAATAAATTTTATTCCTTTGGACGTTGATAAAAATCTGGGGTATTACAGTCTACCCCCCTTAAGAATCAACTTCGTCCTCGAAGTTGTGTTTCGGCTTTTCTCGCGCTAAGAGTTAGGGTTCTTTTGTCTATTTTATTATTTTGCGATATTGTGTTATTGAATTATTGTTCGATTGTTGATTGTTTGTTGTTTGATTATTGTTTGACTGAACCCAGAATTGAAATTTCCGAGTTGCCTACGTACCCTGTGAAGGGATCAAGCCATGACGTAGTTCAAAACAATTTGAATTTGTTTATTTGGGATACAAAATATTCGGGTTTCAAAAATAAATGCTTGTGCATTCTTACGGGGTATTACATCCTCCCCCCCTTAAGATTACAGTTATGTCCCCATAACTGCCTGCACATTATTCCCACGAAGGTTCGAGTATCGTTGCCTAGCACAGGTATGTCCGCTTTATTTACCACATTTAACGTCCCATGAGTCCCCCTTGGTTATTTGTGGCTAGTTAGGTCCAGCGACCAGGTCATCTCTTTTGGTTATATTCTTAATCTGGGTTCGACGTTCTTTCATCCGATGTCCACGTCGACCACATCGGAAGCATGTGTCGGGTTGAGGGCATCCCCTCACCAGATGAGGTTGGTTACAGCTTAGGCATCGGGGCACGTAGCCTTTACAGGTGAAAATCCTTCTATTATTGCCTCCATCGTTGCCTTGGGCTGGTCCATATGGGCCTTTGCGAAGGTTATTCCTACCCGAGTCATTATCAGCTCCGCGGTCCTTACCTCTCTTGTCTTGTCCTTGGGGACCTTGGCTAGACTCACCTATCGCCTTCCGCTTCAATCCCTGAACTCGTGCAACCGCTACCGCACGATCATAAACAGCTTGCGGGTCAGAGTAGTGCACACCCGTGATCACTTCCCTAATAGCCAGGTTTAACCCCGTCTCAAATTTCTGAGCCTTGTCGGAGTCAGTTGGTACTAGCCTCGTAGCAAATCGTACTAGCTCCTTGAATTTGGTGTAGTACTCTTGCACTGTCTGTGCGCCTTGCCTTAGGTTGATGAATTCCTCGTACTTCGCCGCTTTTGTGCTTAACGGGTAGAACCTCTCCCTCAGAACTTCCTTAAAATCTTCCCAAGTGTAGGCTTTCTCGTCTTCCACTACTTTCCTCTGGAGGTTTTGCCACCACTCATCGGCTTCACCTCCTAGGTAGTAAGTTGCTGCATGTATCTTTTCCTCATTAGGGCATTTGATAGCGTTTAAGAGTTTATCGAACGTACGGATCCACTCCTCTAGTTTGGCGGGATCTTCCTCCCCGTCATAGTGTGGTGGTTGATAGGGATTTACCAAAGCTAGATAGTTGTTTCGAGCTACTGGCAGAGGTATTGTCGCTTGTGCCCTATGCACCTCGGCGTTTCCTAATACTACGAGTATTTCTTCTACCATCCTTAAACGTTCATCCATATTGTTGGGAAGAAGAGGCGTTCGATCTCCTATGTTCGGAGGAATCTCATTGTTGTTAGGTGCGCTTGGGAGGTCAGTGTCAGTGCCGTTTGGACTTACTTTCCTCGGCTTTCTCCTAGGTGCCATTTTATGTTATTAAGCACGCAAAGATGAGTTTCTAAGTGATCAAGATCTAGGACTAAGGCAAAGTTAGTCTCAAGTTAACGCTTCTAAGTCAAGTCTCAAGGTCATGTCGAATACTGGAGTTTAGGTATCACATATGATTCACATAAGAGGTTAGTACAGATATTTATGTATGCATATGCATATGTAATCCCCCCAATAAAAATTTAATGCATGCATTTATTTATCCATGAGTTTTAAAAATAAATTTATTCCATGGATAGATTAAAATAAGGATAAAAGGTTTGGGGGCCACTATATTGGGCCGAAGGAAATAAATTATTTGGGCTTTAAGTAAAAACAAGGTTATTGGGCCAAAATAATTGGGCCAACATAGTATTTAAATATTGGGCAAAAGATTTGGGCTAGGAAAAATAAATTTTGGGCTCAAAAGGTTTGGGATTTAAAATAATAAATTTGGGCTAAAAGTTAGGGCTTAGAAAAAATTTGGGCTCAAAAATGTTAGTTTAAAAATAATAATGGATTTTTAAATATAATACTAGTTTAAAAATAATAATACTAGTTTTAAAAACATTCCGAGCTCTGATACCACTTTGTAACACCCCGGATTTGATAACCCAGGCCGGGATATCACCGCCACACCTCCCCAGCAAGACACGGTTTCTCCGAGCTTGCTAAAGAGATGCAAGGCTATGGTTTTTCAGAATTTAAAACATTCAAACAGCCCATTATAATATAATTTAAAAATCATAATATCAAAGTTGCAGCGGAAAGTAATATTTACATATGTATAATGCAGCGGAACTTAAGTATAGGGCCGACATGGCCAAAACACGGGTTAAACAGGCCCGTTCATGCAAGTTGTAATTAAATGCAGGAATTTAAAAATAGAGTTTTTCCCGAATGTTCCCATGTATGCATATAATGATGCATAATCCTCATACTCTGAAAGAAAAAGGAAAGAAAATATGGTTTGGTCAGCAAAAAACGTGCTGAGTAAGTTAACACTTAATATGATCAAGGGGTTTCAAAGCCTTTAATTAAATTTAAGGAAAAACATGTGCATACAAGACATGATTTAAATTTTATTCATCTAATAATAATTTAATTACATATTTGAAAAGACAAGGATTTCCACAAGATCATAATTTTACACACGTATAAAGAGGTTTAATTAAATAATTAAATTTTTACTCCGAGGCTTGCATACAAACAACTCATCTATCAATCTAAAATTAATAAGTTAATAGTGTACTTGAACATGCATTTAATCCATAATAACAATTTAATAAGATATGAAAATTTAAAGACATAATTTTAAATGCATAATTTAAAGACGGGCATAAATAAATAAATACTTAAAAACATTAAATCTTTTATTTCCCCGTTACGTAACCATTTCTCAATATTTTTTTATAGCCGGTGATCCGGCAGCCGCAGCCGTGTCGTAAGTATCTTGTATAGCCGGTGATCCGGCGGCCGCAGCAGTGTCGTATTTCAAGTATTTCATTGGCTGTTTTGGCACAGTTTCTCATAACATTCACCCTCGGCCGTTTTGGCACGAAGCGAAAAGCTAGGGGGCGTTCTATTGAGCATTCCCCCCTACGTCGGTCACTCTCGGCCGTTTTGGTACGAAGCGAAAAGCTAGAGGGGCACTCCATCGAGCACTCACCCCCTACATAGGTCACACTCGTCCGTCTAGGCACGATGCGAAAAGCTAGAGGGGCACTCTATCGAGCACTCACCCCCTACATAGCCAAGTATCTCATATGTTTTAATTTAGTGTAACGGGATTTTTCAAAAGTATAGATATATCGTATTTCAAGGTCTCGACCGTTTGTTTCGATATTTCAAAATCTCTTCGATTTAAAATCATTTGACGTCACAGTTTACGCCCTTTTAATTCAAAAATTCATTTCAAGTCCAAAAATTCTGATATTTTCACAGTATATCAAAAACTCCCTAACGAACAACTTTCGTGTTTTAACTTTTTTGAAATAAGTTGAGGAAACATGTCAAAAATCGAGTTCATTGCAAAGATAGTTCACTGTCCAGTTATAGTTTTGACACAGTTTAGAGAATTGACATTTTGACATATCAAATGGACTCCAAAAATTCTGAAATTTTATATGCACATACTAGACATGATTATCTACAACTTTTATTTAGATTGAAAAGATCAAATCGGACTAGAAAATATAGAAACAGGCTCATCAAGTTCGGACACATTCACAGGCAGATTTCGGAAACATTTTGTCAAAACAGTTTATGTTCAATGCGATTTGAGATAGCAAACATCGACGAAAATGTCTGAAATTTATACACAACCTAGATTAATGTGTTAGGATTAAAAGTCTAGTTTTGAGTTTTTCGGTTTGAATTCTCGAAATCGGAGTTTTGGTCCGATTTCAAATCTGTCACAGTTTCAAGTTCGACTCTCAAGGCAGGTTGGTTCTCGGCCATTTTCGGATATCAAAACACAATGAAAAATTATGAAACTTTTACACGAACTAGATCTATGTCTTAAGAACGTCTTTCATGTTTTAAGTTTTTTCGTTGAGCAGTTTTAGGGGTTTGAAAAATTCACACTAAATTGTTGCGCCGAGGGTTTTTCGTGTTGACAGATTTTAGAGTTATTAAATCCATATGTTTGGTTGCATTTTAAGTCACCCAAAACCAAGTAAGTATTAACTTACAGTGGTGATGATGTCTAGGACGTCTCTGGGTGGATGGGGGCGCTCACGCTTTCCACGAACATGTCCCAATTACTCCGTCTCCTCACCGTTGGCCCCGAAACGAAATCGAAAGTAAAAATCTAGGGTTAGATCGGATTTTCGGACTCGAAATCTTAAACGAAAGCCTATGGACGACTCACCACAATCTGGATTACTAAAGATGTTGTCCTCCTGTAACACCCCGGATTTGGTAACCCAGGCCGGGATGCCACCGCCACACCTCCCTAGCAAGACACGGTTTCTCCGAGCTCACTAAAGAGATGCAAGGCTATGGTTTTTCAGAATTTAAATATTCAAGTAGCCCATTCATATATAATTTGAAAATAATACATCAAAGTTGCAGCGGAAATATAAATTGTGCGGCGGAAATAAAGTATAAGGGCCGACATGGCCAAAACACGGGTTAAACAGTCCCGTTCATGCAAGTCGTAATTAAATGCAGGGATTTAAAATAGAGATTTCCCCAAATGTTCCCATGTATGCATATGACGATGCATAATCTTCAGACTCTGTAAGAAAAAGGGGATAAATGGTTTGGGTCAGCAAAAACGCGCTGAGTAAGTTAACACATAGCATGGGTTAGGGGTTTCAAAGCCTTTAATTATAGTTAATAAAAAGATGTTCGTAGGTAATACACAATTTAAGTTAATCATCCACTAATAAACAAATGGCATGATTTAAAATAAAGATTTCCACGTGATCATGATTCAACTTTCATCGTAAAATGATTTGCACGGCATAGTTATGATAAGACTTTTTGTCATGCATAAAAACGTTTTATTTTAAAAATGCGATTATAATTGCATACTTAAAATAAACAATTAATTTCATAGTTAAAACTTAAGCATGGGCAATTATTTAAGACATGATTTAAAAACATGAATAATGCCGTAAGTAAGTAAATAAAAATTTGAGCTTTTAAAATTCTCCCCGATACGCCACCATCAAAACGATATTTAAATTTAGCCGGCAATCCGGCGGCCGCAGCCAATTTCATAAAATCTGAGCTTTTTAATATATTTCCCGTTACGCCATCATCTCAACAATAGATAGCCGGTGATCCGGCGGCCGCAGCCAATATCGTAAGTATCATGTCAAGTTAGCCGGTGATCCGGCGCCCGCAGCCGATACGCCATACCCAGTACCACTCCGTCGAGCCTCGAGTAACCCATACGGATACACTCGAGAGGGTAGGCCGTTGGTCTCTTGTGACCAAATACGCCATATCCAGTACCGCTCCGTCGAGCCTCGAGTAACCCATACGGATACACTCGAGAGGATAGGCCCAAATAATAAGATGCCGTTTTGGCAATCGTAACAGTTAGCCGGTGATCCGGCGGCCTCAGCCAATTTCATAAGTAACATGTCATTTTAGCCGGTGATCCGGCGGCCGCAGCCGATACGCCATACCCAGTACCACTCCGTCGAGCCTCGAGTAACCCATACGGATACACTCGAGAGGGTAGGCAGTTGGTCTCTTGTGACCAAATACGCCATATCCAGTACCGCTCCGTCGAGCCTCGAGTAACCCATACGGATACACCCGAGAGGATAGGCCCAAAATAATAACAGCCAATATCAATAGTAACAGTTAGCCGGTGATCCGGCGGCCGCAGCCAATAGTAACAGATATTGTTTCAACTTAAGTGTAACGGGATTTTCAAAAATATAGCTTTATCGTATCACAAGATTTCGATCGTTGTTTAAAAATTTCAAAATTTCACAAGTTAAAACCGATCGATGTCACAGTTTACGCCTTTTCAGTTTAAGAATCCATTTCTTAGGCGATTGATCTGAAATTTTCACAGTAGCTCAAAAACATCCCAATGAACAACTTTCGTGTTTTGAGTTTTTCGGAAAAATGATAGGAAGCATGTCAAAAATCAAGTTTTTTACTCAAATAGTATGCTGTTAGGATTCAGGTTTGACACCTTTCAAAGATTTGACTTTTTATCATATCAAATGATCTCCAAAAATTCTGAAATTTCATATGCATATACTAGACATGATTATATGCAACTTTTGTTTAGAACTCAAAGATTGGATCGGACTAGATATGATAGAAATATGCTCATCAAGTTCGGTTAAGAAAGCTGTCAACCTTTGAAAATTCTTTAAAACGCAGAATATGTCCGATTTGATTTGGGATATCAAAACTTGATGAAAATGCATGAAATTTTACAGAGGTATTCAAGACTCATAGATCTACAATTCTTATGTTCAACACCAATCCTAGATCGGTCAAGATCCAAGGTCAAAATAACCAACAAGTTTGAATAAAAATTCTGTCAAGGATTCTAAGATCCAGATTTGATACTCTTCGGTTTTGGGTCGGTTTCAGGTTTCAAAACAACATGAAAAATTCCAAAATTTTTACAGAGGCTAGACCAAAGTCTTAGGAACACTTTTCATGTTTTGAGTTTTATTGTTTGAGCAGCTTTAGAGGTTCGAAAAATTCATACGAAAACGCTGCGTTGAGGGTTTCTCTTGTTGACAGATTTTTATAAATTTTCTTGAGTTGAATCTCTATGTTTGGTTGCATTTTAAGTCACCCAAAACCATAGTAAGGTTAACTTACAGTGGGGATAATGTCTAGGAGGTCACGGGGTTGTCCGGAATCCACGGGATGTCACGAACGAATCTCTTCCACCCGATTTATTCTTCATTTGGCTCTGATTTGTGTTTGAATATGAAGATTCGTAAGTTAGGATGATGGTTATGATCTTAAAACCATAAGGGAACCTGATTTACATCTAAGAGTATAGACTCTTACAATCACTAAACCATAATAACCATATTTGCCGTTTTGGCTACAAGAGGGGGCGGCCCAACGAGCTCCACCAAGTGCACTTACCCTCAAGAAATAATTAAAGCATCCCACTCGATCATATCTTACAAAGTTTCAAAACCATACTTTTACACTTTACAAAATCACACATGTCCAGATTTCACATATTTCCAAAAATGAGAGCCATTCGACTCATAGATCATCAAAACACACAAGTACGATTTACCGACAAAAATAGTCCTTTGGGCAGTTTCAGAAATCGCATATGGAAACTTAGCAAATCATTTTCAAAAATTCCGAAATTTTTACAGGAGCTAGAACACACCCAAATGAACATTTTTCATAGAAATAGGCTTCTTCAAAATCGGACTCTAAGTCACTCAAAAAAAATCATTTCAGAAACTTGTTTTCAAAAGGGTGCAAAGACCACTGTTCATCCGACCACAGCTTACTTAAAAATCCATAACAATTCGAAGGTTGTTCCAAAAATTCTGAAATTTAACAGGAGTAAACTAGACACATAGATGAACAATTTTCATGAAGAAGTCGACCATCAAAAACGACCATAGCTAGGAGAAATATGAACTACAAAACTGAACATGCTAGGAATTTGAATCTGTCACCACACATAGCAGAAAATACCAGATCCGTTTTCGTCGACCAAATCAATTCCAAAAATTATGAAAATTTACAGACATCATCTTTAAAGTATTAGGAACATTTTTCATTTAGACAAGTTCTTCCAAAAATGAACAGATCTTGACGAAAAATGCTGAACAAATAAACTACTCGGATAGAAACCCTAGTTGACAGATTTGGCACAAGATGAAGATTGAACTCTAACTCAACAAATACTCAACCAAACACTCTAAAAATTGATATGCACATCATTAACTTACCATCTATGAAGTGGTATCAAGAAATTCTCAAATCCAAGCCTTTAGGATGTCCAAAGTCCACAACCCCATTGCTATTCATCCACAAAGCTAGGTTTTGGACACATGGAGAGAGATTCTTAGTTATCTACCCAAGGATCTCAATCTAAACAAGATATGTGAACTTAAAGACATCCTTACCTACTGGATGAAGAGATTGGATGTTGAAGAAAGCCTTCATTGCTTGACCAACTAGAAGAATACTCATAAATCCCACCAACACTTTCTCAAGTTTTTTCTAAAATTTGCAATGATGGGAGTGGAATCCAAATGGCTGCCTTTGGTAGCTAAATGAGGGTATTAAATAAATTCTCACAAGACTTCTATCCACCCTAGAGTGTTATAGGAGTCACAAGTCACATGGGAGACACAAGTCACAAGTCACAAGTCACATAGGAGTCACATGCACAACCTAACAAAGTTGGCACTCACTATGGTATATGTCCAAAGACAGAGATGCTGGGACTAAATGGCTTGGCCAAAAATTCTAAAATTTGACGTGCATAATCTAGACACAATTTGGAACAACTTTTGTGTTGAACACTTTAAGTGATTCCCACTGTAGGTAGGTCAAATAATTCGATTCTTATAGCTAAAAATTTCTGTCAGCTTGTATCCTAATGGTAATGGTGTGAATGACTTTATCACTTCATAATTCAATCCTTATTACTCTAATTGTGGCCCCAATACCTTATAATAATAATAAGAATAATATGTATATATATTTATATATATAAAAATTAAGTGATCTTGTAAGTTATACATAGCTCCAAAAGGGATATATTCTTTATTTGAAAATGACAAGATATGATTAATATTCCACCCTACAATTTCAAACCATAGTCAAATTATTCCCAATTATATTATGGCATTCTAGAATAATTCCATAATAAAAATATGGGTAGAATGATTAATTAAGAATATATAGAAAATAGATAATTTTCATTATAATTTAAACATGTAAATATATTCATGTATATACATGTGTACATGTTTGGAAAGATTATTTCAAGACCAAGGTATATATATGTGTATATAAACTTGTATATGGATTTAAAATATTCTATGAACCATATACTTATTACACTTGATATTGAAATCCATATATTTATTTGAAAAGACAAATATATATATAATTTTTCAAAGTATGTTTTTTTTTTAGAAAATAATATACTAATCTTTAAGCAAATATTTGAACATATAAATATATATAGATTTGATTAAAAATCTACTTAGTGAATTAATCAAAAATATATATTCATATATATATTTCGGGCAATTTCTATGGTATTACAATCTACCCTCCTTAAGAATCAACTTCGTCCCCGAAGTTGCGCGACTTATTGACCGATTGATTGATTGCGATTGTATCATTAAATTTCTTCCGACTTCACGGGTTCTTGGAATTAAAATTCTTTTCCTTCATGAACTTAACTCCAATTATTTTTACTCAATTCATGGAATGTCTTCGGGCTTCCTTTCCCTCTTTTATTCCATTTTGAATTTAAATCTATCGGCGTTTCATATCCGAGCAATAATTTATTGTGATAAATTATTTTCTTCTTCTCGGAAATATTTCAACATTGATCGGAATAAATTTTATTCCTTTGGGCGTTGATAAAAATTCGGGGTATTACATCCTCCCCCCCTTAAGAATCAACTTCGTCCTCGAAGTTGTGCTTCGGCTTTTCTCGCGCGAAGAGTTAGGGTTCTTTTGTTTACTTGGGATACAAACTATTCGGGTTTCAAAAATAAATGCTTATGCATCCTTACGGGGTATTACATCCTTCCCCCCCTTAAGATTACAGTTATGTCCCCATAACTGCCTATGTATTTTTCACAACCATGTTTGGGTATCATTGCATATGATCCTTCCTCAGTATTCTTCTAGGTGTCATTCTAGAAGCACGCGAAGATGAGTTTCTAAGTGATCAAGATCTAGGACTAAGGCAAAGTTAGTCTGAAGTTGGCGCTTCTAAGTCAAGATCATGTCGAGTTCTAAGATAGGAGTGTTTCTTATTACCGATAATTCACATAAAAAGGGTTAGTGTATTTATGTATGCATATGCATATGTGATCCCCCCCAAAAAAAAAAAATTTTATGCATGCCTTTATTTATCCATGGGTTTTAAAAAAAACAAATTTATTCCATGGATAGGTTAAAATAAGGATAAAAGGTTTGGGCCACTATATTGGGCCGAAAGAAAATTATTTGGGCTTTAAATAAAAACAAGGCTATTGGACCAAAATAATTTCTTAGGCTTCTAAAAAAAATTTGGGCTAAAAATTTGGGCTTTAACTTCAAAATAATAATTGGGCTCTTTGAAATATACTACAAGTTTATAAATGATAACTTTAAAAATAATAATACTTGAAAATAATAGTTTTAAAAAAATAATCCGGGCTCTTTAAAATAGTAGTTTTAAAATATTCCGGGCTCTTTAAAATAGTAGTTTTAAAATATTCCGGGCTCTGATACCAACCTTGGTATCAGATATTTTCTTTAAAATAAATAGCTTTAAAATAGTCTGGGCTCTGATACCACATTGTAACACCCCGGATTTGGTAACCCAGGCCGGGATGCCACCGCCACACCTCCCTAGCAAGACACGGTTTCTCCGAGCTCACTAAAGAGATGCAAGGCTATGGTTTTTCAGAATTTAAATATTCAAGTAGCCCATTCATATATAATTTGAAAATAATACATCAAAGTTGCAGCGGAAATATAAATTGTGCGGCGGAAATAAAGTATAAGGGCCGACATGGCCAAAACACGGGTTAAACAGTCCCGTTCATGCAAGTCGTAATTAAATGCAGGGATTTAAAATAGAGATTTCCCCAAATGTTCCCATGTATGCATATGACGATGCATAATCTTCAGACTCTGTAAGAAAAAGGGGATAAATGGTTTGGGTCAGCAAAAACGCGCTGAGTAAGTTAACACATAGCATGGGTTAGGGGTTTCAAAGCCTTTAATTATAGTTAATAAAAAGATGTTCGTAGGTAATACACAATTTAAGTTAATCATCCACTAATAAACAAATGGCATGATTTAAAATAAAGATTTCCACGTGATCATGATTCAACTTTCATCGTAAAATGATTTGCACGGCATAGTTATGATAAGACTTTTTGTCATGCATAAAAACGTTTTATTTTAAAAATGCGATTATAATTGCATACTTAAAATAAACAATTAATTTCATAGTTAAAACTTAAGCATGGGCAATTATTTAAGACATGATTTAAAAACATGAATAATGCCGTAAGTAAGTAAATAAAAATTTGAGCTTTTAAAATTCTCCCCGATACGCCACCATCAAAACGATATTTAAATTTAGCCGGCAATCCGGCGGCCGCAGCCAATTTCATAAAATCTGAGCTTTTTAATATATTTCCCGTTACGCCATCATCTCAACAATAGATAGCCGGTGATCCGGCGGCCGCAGCCAATATCGTAAGTATCATGTCAAGTTAGCCGGTGATCCGGCGCCCGCAGCCGATACGCCATACCCAGTACCACTCCGTCGAGCCTCGAGTAACCCATACGGATACACTCGAGAGGGTAGGCCGTTGGTCTCTTGTGACCAAATACGCCATATCCAGTACCGCTCCGTCGAGCCTCGAGTAACCCATACGGATACACTCGAGAGGATAGGCCCAAATAATAAGATGCCGTTTTGGCAATCGTAACAGTTAGCCGGTGATCCGGCGGCCTCAGCCAATTTCATAAGTAACATGTCATTTTAGCCGGTGATCCGGCGGCCGCAGCCGATACGCCATACCCAGTACCACTCCGTCGAGCCTCGAGTAACCCATACGGATACACTCGAGAGGGTAGGCAGTTGGTCTCTTGTGACCAAATACGCCATATCCAGTACCGCTCCGTCGAGCCTCGAGTAACCCATACGGATACACCCGAGAGGATAGGCCCAAAATAATAACAGCCAATATCAATAGTAACAGTTAGCCGGTGATCCGGCGGCCGCAGCCAATAGTAACAGATATTGTTTCAACTTAAGTGTAACGGGATTTTCAAAAATATAGCTTTATCGTATCACAAGATTTCGATCGTTGTTTAAAAATTTCAAAATTTCACAAGTTAAAACCGATCGATGTCACAGTTTACGCCTTTTCAGTTTAAGAATCCATTTCTTAGGCGATTGATCTGAAATTTTCACAGTAGCTCAAAAACATCCCAATGAACAACTTTCGTGTTTTGAGTTTTTCGGAAAAATGATAGGAAGCATGTCAAAAATCAAGTTTTTTACTCAAATAGTATGCTGTTAGGATTCAGGTTTGACACCTTTCAAAGATTTGACTTTTTATCATATCAAATGATCTCCAAAAATTCTGAAATTTCATATGCATATACTAGACATGATTATATGCAACTTTTGTTTAGAACTCAAAGATTGGATCGGACTAGATATGATAGAAATATGCTCATCAAGTTCGGTTAAGAAAGCTGTCAACCTTTGAAAATTCTTTAAAACGCAGAATATGTCCGATTTGATTTGGGATATCAAAACTTGATGAAAATGCATGAAATTTTACAGAGGTATTCAAGACTCATAGATCTACAATTCTTATGTTCAACACCAATCCTAGATCGGTCAAGATCCAAGGTCAAAATAACCAACAAGTTTGAATAAAAATTCTGTCAAGGATTCTAAGATCCAGATTTGATACTCTTCGGTTTTGGGTCGGTTTCAGGTTTCAAAACAACATGAAAAATTCCAAAATTTTTACAGAGGCTAGACCAAAGTCTTAGGAACACTTTTCATGTTTTGAGTTTTATTGTTTGAGCAGCTTTAGAGGTTCGAAAAATTCATACGAAAACGCTGCGTTGAGGGTTTCTCTTGTTGACAGATTTTTATAAATTTTCTTGAGTTGAATCTCTATGTTTGGTTGCATTTTAAGTCACCCAAAACCATAGTAAGGTTAACTTACAGTGGGGATAATGTCTAGGAGGTCACGGGGTTGTCCGGAATCCACGGGATGTCACGAACGAATCTCTTCCACCCGATTTATTCTTCATTTGGCTCTGATTTGTGTTTGAATATGAAGATTCGTAAGTTAGGATGATGGTTATGATCTTAAAACCATAAGGGAACCTGATTTACATCTAAGAGTATAGACTCTTACAATCACTAAACCATAATAACCATATTTGCCGTTTTGGCTACAAGAGGGGGCGGCCCAACGAGCTCCACCAAGTGCACTTACCCTCAAGAAATAATTAAAGCATCCCACTCGATCATATCTTACAAAGTTTCAAAACCATACTTTTACACTTTACAAAATCACACATGTCCAGATTTCACATATTTCCAAAAATGAGAGCCATTCGACTCATAGATCATCAAAACACACAAGTACGATTTACCGACAAAAATAGTCCTTTGGGCAGTTTCAGAAATCGCATATGGAAACTTAGCAAATCATTTTCAAAAATTCCGAAATTTTTACAGGAGCTAGAACACACCCAAATGAACATTTTTCATAGAAATAGGCTTCTTCAAAATCGGACTCTAAGTCACTCAAAAAAAATCATTTCAGAAACTTGTTTTCAAAAGGGTGCAAAGACCACTGTTCATCCGACCACAGCTTACTTAAAAATCCATAACAATTCGAAGGTTGTTCCAAAAATTCTGAAATTTAACAGGAGTAAACTAGACACATAGATGAACAATTTTCATGAAGAAGTCGACCATCAAAAACGACCATAGCTAGGAGAAATATGAACTACAAAACTGAACATGCTAGGAATTTGAATCTGTCACCACACATAGCAGAAAATACCAGATCCGTTTTCGTCGACCAAATCAATTCCAAAAATTATGAAAATTTACAGACATCATCTTTAAAGTATTAGGAACATTTTTCATTTAGACAAGTTCTTCCAAAAATGAACAGATCTTGACGAAAAATGCTGAACAAATAAACTACTCGGATAGAAACCCTAGTTGACAGATTTGGCACAAGATGAAGATTGAACTCTAACTCAACAAATACTCAACCAAACACTCTAAAAATTGATATGCACATCATTAACTTACCATCTATGAAGTGGTATCAAGAAATTCTCAAATCCAAGCCTTTAGGATGTCCAAAGTCCACAACCCCATTGCTATTCATCCACAAAGCTAGGTTTTGGACACATGGAGAGAGATTCTTAGTTATCTACCCAAGGATCTCAATCTAAACAAGATATGTGAACTTAAAGACATCCTTACCTACTGGATGAAGAGATTGGATGTTGAAGAAAGCCTTCATTGCTTGACCAACTAGAAGAATACTCATAAATCCCACCAACACTTTCTCAAGTTTTTTCTAAAATTTGCAATGATGGGAGTGGAATCCAAATGGCTGCCTTTGGTAGCTAAATGAGGGTATTAAATAAATTCTCACAAGACTTCTATCCACCCTAGAGTGTTATAGGAGTCACAAGTCACATGGGAGACACAAGTCACAAGTCACAAGTCACATAGGAGTCACATGCACAACCTAACAAAGTTGGCACTCACTATGGTATATGTCCAAAGACAGAGATGCTGGGACTAAATGGCTTGGCCAAAAATTCTAAAATTTGACGTGCATAATCTAGACACAATTTGGAACAACTTTTGTGTTGAACACTTTAAGTGATTCCCACTGTAGGTAGGTCAAATAATTCGATTCTTATAGCTAAAAATTTCTGTCAGCTTGTATCCTAATGGTAATGGTGTGAATGACTTTATCACTTCATAATTCAATCCTTATTACTCTAATTGTGGCCCCAATACCTTATAATAATAATAAGAATAATATGTATATATATTTATATATATAAAAATTAAGTGATCTTGTAAGTTATACATAGCTCCAAAAGGGATATATTCTTTATTTGAAAATGACAAGATATGATTAATATTCCACCCTACAATTTCAAACCATAGTCAAATTATTCCCAATTATATTATGGCATTCTAGAATAATTCCATAATAAAAATATGGGTAGAATGATTAATTAAGAATATATAGAAAATAGATAATTTTCATTATAATTTAAACATGTAAATATATTCATGTATATACATGTGTACATGTTTGGAAAGATTATTTCAAGACCAAGGTATATATATGTGTATATAAACTTGTATATGGATTTAAAATATTCTATGAACCATATACTTATTACACTTGATATTGAAATCCATATATTTATTTGAAAAGACAAATATATATATAATTTTTCAAAGTATGTTTTTTTTTTAGAAAATAATATACTAATCTTTAAGCAAATATTTGAACATATAAATATATATAGATTTGATTAAAAATCTACTTAGTGAATTAATCAAAAATATATATTCATATATATATTTCGGGCAATTTCTATGGTATTACAATCTACCCTCCTTAAGAATCAACTTCGTCCCCGAAGTTGCGCGACTTATTGACCGATTGATTGATTGCGATTGTATCATTAAATTTCTTCCGACTTCACGGGTTCTTGGAATTAAAATTCTTTTCCTTCATGAACTTAACTCCAATTATTTTTACTCAATTCATGGAATGTCTTCGGGCTTCCTTTCCCTCTTTTATTCCATTTTGAATTTAAATCTATCGGCGTTTCATATCCGAGCAATAATTTATTGTGATAAATTATTTTCTTCTTCTCGGAAATATTTCAACATTGATCGGAATAAATTTTATTCCTTTGGGCGTTGATAAAAATTCGGGGTATTACACCTCCACGCCTCCTTCGTCGATTTTCATCGCCGGGAAGTCGCCGGAAAGTCGTCGATTTTTTCTTTTTTTCGGTTTTTGGGAGAGTTTTGGATGGAGGAGTGGTTGCAAGACTGAGGAATGAGGCTAGGGTTCATCCAACCTCGTCCTAAATATCTTCCCTTCGTCTGAGATCGAGTTTCCAAAGTCGGGGGATCGAAATATGGCAAGAAATCCCCGAAATCGCGCAATTGGCAGCTGCTGTCTTGGTGGCGCGGGGTTGGCGCGGTTTCTAGCCAAAACCAGCGCGGAGGGCGCGCAGCCTGGTCTGGGCCGTGCTTCCGGACTGGGCCGTGCGATCCCGTCGGGCCTTTTCTCCTCTCTTTCGGACTTCTGTCCTCCTACGTTTTCGGGCTCGATTTTTCGGGTCATTCTCGGATCATAAATTCTTATCTTAAATTTATCTCGACTCAAATGAATTTCATGTTTGAAATCTTAAGTCCGTCGGTCTCGGGTTCGTCGGCTTCCAATTCATCGTCTTTTGACTCCCGTGCAATAACTTGTGTAATTAAATTTCTTCCGACTTCACGGGTTCTTGGAATTAGAATTATTTTCCTTCTTGAATTTAATTCCAATTATTTTGACTCAATTCATGGAATGTCTTCGGGCTTCCTTTCCCTTTTTTATTCCATTTTGAATTTTGAATCTATCGGCGTTTCATTTCCGAGCAATAATTTATTGTGATAAATTATTTTCTTCTTCTCGGAGATATTTCGACATTGATCGGAATAAATTTTATTCCTTTGGACGTTGATAAAAATCCGGGGTGTTACAATAAAGGCACGAAGTGAATCATTAGGAGGGCACCCTGCAGAGCACTCACCCTCTAATTTTAAAAGATCAAGTTCGTAAAGGGGATTTCCTAAATTTCAGATTTCATGTATTTATTTCAAAGAGTCTTCTACTCGTTTAAACCTTAAAGGCTAGTTTCACCGTTTCAACAAGATTTCAAGATTTGACTCGGTCAACCACAGTTTACTTCAAAATTCATTAAAACTCGAGTTTAAATCTAAAAATTCTGAAATTTGACCAGTGACTCGAAAACACATGGATAAACAAGTTTTATGTTTTAAGTTTTTCAATCCGAGGTACGGAAGTAGGTGAAAAACGTCAATCTTTAACAGGATGCTAATCTGTCCGAAAATTCTAACACCAGTTTCAAGATTTCAAGATCTACCATAGCAAACTAACTCCAAATTTGATGAAATTTTACAGAGAGATACATAAGACATATATCTACAACTTCCATGTTCGGCTAAAGTTCTGAATCGGTCTAGATCTAATGTCGAAAACGTCATCAAGTTCGAACCTAAGTTCTGTCCAGATTTCAAGATTCAAATTCAAGGCAATTCGGTTTGAGAATGAATTCAGATAACAAATCATAACAAAAAATTACGAAATTTTTACAGTAGCTAGATTAATGTCTTAGGAACATTTTTTGTGTTTTAAGTTTTCTCGTTTGAACAGGTTTACGGGTTCGGAAAAATCAAGCAAAAACGCTGCACCGTTAAAGATTTCGTTTTGACAGATTTTACGTTCTCGGTTTAAATCGTTAGATCAAGTGTATTTTAAATTCTCCCAAAACCATAGTAAGATTAACTTATTGATTGTTGGGCGTCCGGGATCGTCGATTCGGAGGCGTGGCTTCCAGTCCACCGTTTATCTTCTCTGTTCGTCGGGTTCTTCGTTCTAGATCCGATTCGGGGCGTAGAGAAGAAAAAGACGAAGTTAGGATTCGTTTTCGATTCGTATATGGAATAAGGTTTGGATCAGAACTTACCACAACGTTGGAGATCTCCCGATTTTCGTCCAAACAGTCCTCGCCTTGGTTTCGTGCCTCCGACGACTTCCGGAATTAGGGTTTTCGAACGTATAGAGAGTTGTAGGGTTTTGGAAAGTGTTCGGGGCTGACAAGAGGTCTTATTTATAGATAGGCACGACCTAGGGACGTCCAAGGTCGGCCTTGGTGAGTCTTGAGCCGAAAGGAATACAACCGAAGTCGGAAAATCCGGATTCGGGCGAGTGAATCTCGCAACGGGCGAATCTGCTCGCTGGCGCGGCCGTGGCGCGCCGTTTGCCTATTGACCGCGCGGCCACCGCGCGGCTGCCGCCTGGACTGCGGTCCGGGCGGGTCGTGCAATCCGTCGTGCTTTTCCTCATCTCTTTCGGACTTCTATCCCTCTATGTTCTCGGATTCGGATTTCCGGGGTATCTTCGGGTTCCTACTTCCCATCTAAATTTTTACTCGGGTCTAAATGCATGTTTGGACTCGAATTCTCGAGTTCATTGGTGTCGGGTTTCGGTGTACAATTTATTCGATTAAATTGTCTTGAGTATTGGAACTTTAATTCCTTTTTAGATTAGACTTCATTTCTCATTTCTTTTCCTCTTTATTTATTTAGTGCATTTATTTATTATTTATTTATTTAATTATTTGTTTTATGTTGCAAAATTCTCGGGTTTTACAGAAACCCTCACACATCTAGATATTGGCTGAAGAAAAAGGAGGAGGCAGAACTCTCCACCCCTTAGGGGGTTAGTTTAGTTTAGTTAATTAGTTTATTTTCCATGCAAACAGGTTAGTGTGTAATGTGTTTTTCTTAGTCTAGTTTGTGGAAGCGGTTACCACTCCTAGTGTAGCCAGTTCCATATTATTTACATGCTTTGTAGTCAGAATAAGCCCTACCATGAAGCTAATGATGGTTTTTGGTCATTTACTTGCTTTCAAGTGCTAATACAAGAAAGATTCCAGAAATGGGGTTTTTATTTTCAAGTGTTTGGCACTCTTTTAATGCTTTCCCTAGAAATAAATGTTAGAATGTTTGTTTGTTTCAACTAGGTGGCATTTATGATGTTCTAGTTGACTTACATTCTCAATAAATGCATGTGTAGTGGGTTTTTGGTATGTTCTTATGCCTTAAAGCTTCAACTAAGTGTTCTTGTTTTTAAGCATGTAGTTCTTAGATTTTTAAGTGTTTTAGGATCTTTGATCTTTGAATTCTTTTGCTTGTAGTTTTAGGGTGTAATTCATGTTATTACCCATTGTATATGCATATATCTTGATAACCACAAAATATTCACAAGTGTGACTGCGAGATGACACTGATGTGAAATGAATGATGTGGTCAATCCCATCTATCATAAACCGCATCAGCTTAGAAACCGCATGAACACTTGTGAGCAAAAAAAATACACTTATGTAAAAATGGCATGCAATTCGATCTAAGGCAATTCGGTCTAAACCCTAAACCCTAAACCGAATTGCCCATGAAGATGGAATTGCATGGTTAAAAATGATGTCTATTTCCTTATAAAAAAAATTGTATGCAATTCGGTCTAAACCGAATTGCTCATTTAGTGAGTACACTCAACTGCTATCTTCTTCTGCCAAAGCCTAGACTTGAGTCTCGAGTGAGTACATCCGGAGCAGATTCATTTATAGATCTGTTTCATTTAGTTTGTATCTCATAACTACCCAGATATTGTGAGCCTTGTGGCTTATTGATATTTGGCGAGTTCTTGATCTGCATCTGGTCACCAAAACCAGGGGCTCTTTATACTAACGGAATGAGATAACTTTTAAAGCCTCCGAGTGATAGGATTTTAAATGCTTTCCTTACTGCTTTCTTTTAAATGCTTTTATAGAGGTCACTCGGAAGAATTAGAGGTTGGCCGCCGGTTGTAAGGTTTAAGAGTTATGGAATGGTTTGGGACTCGATTTGAAACTTTGGATGTGACATGGGGGAGTGATAGGAGTACTTGACACTTCAATTAATGAGGTGTTAGGTGTTGCTTGTCCACCACAGATAAATGACACGCTCTGACGGGAGCAGTTGTAAGTCTGAGGTATCTTAGATGTTGAGGTCTTAAGAGCATGTAAACCTCTACTGTAAGTACCTGTCTGTTAAAGGGAACATAATATAGGAACATGAGAGTTAGCTAACTGGAGGATTATCCTAAGCTAAGATCTGTGTACTAAAAATGGAAGTTAAATGTGTTTCATCTGAATCTTGTCCAATTTTTATTATTTTCTCCCTGTCCATTCTGTCACTTTTTAAATCTGCTTTCTTAGAATAATTCTCATTGCTTTCTTAGAATAAATTTAATGCTTTCTAGAATAATTTTAATATGCTTTGTAGAATAATTTTATTGCATTCATAATCTAGTTTAAATTATGTCAAGTAGTTTTAAAACCAAACACAAGCTTGAAACGCGTAACCGAGTGGAAAATCTTAGTAAACGACGTGGGCCCTGCTTCTATCGCACATCCTCCAGTGAACGATCCGGTCTTACTATAAATACTGCAATTTTTGACTCCTTGCGCTTTCGGGGGCACAGTTTCTTAACACGAGTAATAAAAACGTGACAACCTATACAGATATCCCTAATCCCAACTCCACCTTCATAATTTGGTTTCGTTGAATAAAATTACACCGGGATTATACTATTTTCTTAAAAATACTCGTGTGGAAAATTTGTCAAAAAGTTTCATCTACCACAGACACCTCAGGACTGGTGTTGTAGAATCGGTCATGGAATAACCGCTCCATTTCGGCCCAAGTATTAACCGATCCTAGAGGCAAATTGATATACCATTCGAATGCTGGCCCAGTCAGCGACAAGCTGAACAATATCAACTTGTGGAAATCATTCTGTGCTATTCTGGTGCACTGAGCTGTAAATCGGCCAATATGTTCTATAGTTGATCGGCCGACTTCTCCTGAAAACGTGTTGAAATCAGGAACCTTTACTCCTCTAGGCAATGGATATTGCTCTTCTATGTAGTCCGGATAAGGTTTCCTGAACATCGTCCTATTCTCCTGGCCGACGAGATTCCTGAATTGTGTACGAATTATCTCAGCTATGAGCTCTCTATCAACCAGTTGTGGCTGATTCGGCTGCTGTGGTAGATATTATTGTTGCGCCACTCGAGCAGGCGGTTGCACCACTAGCTGAGGCGGTTGTGTTGCTGATCGTACCTTTGTTGAGGTGGGATGAAAGGCCGTGGCCCTTGCCCTCCTGGCGGCCGATAGGCCTGCTGTTGGAAATTATGAGGATTTTGCATCACAGGTGGTGGATTTTGCGCCACCTGTGTGCTTTGCGCTCCCATCGGATACATATTCCTCGCTAATTCGGCTCTGAACATCGCTGGCATTGCAGCCAGTAAATTTCCTTCTATCTGCCGAACCTAATTTGTAACAGCCGCCTCTACCATAAACTGGACGTGATCACGAAACTGCGGGGTTAGATCTTCATGCGGAAACTCCTGATTGTGGAAATTTGATGGTCCAGGGAATCCTGGAGGGAATTCACCCGGTTCTCCAATGCGCTCTTCCTGAATCGGTGGTAAATCAGTCCTTGCCGCCATATTAATCGCCGGAGTTGCATGCGGATCAACTGCCATTGTGAGTCCCACTGGGCGTGCCACTGTTTGGCCAGCGTCGAGCCAATGACCTTTTTCTCCTCAAGGGAGGCTATCGGAAAAGGATCAAACCAATTACGGGTCTGATATCGTGATAATGCGCCCAAACTTGACTTAATACGCCCAAACTTGACTGAATTCACTAAGAATAGCAATGGCAAAATGGATATAATGAAAAATCTACCAGTTGTTGAGAAACAACGGCTGATTAATCGGAAAATGGAACCAAACTACCGGTTCTTGAGAAACTACGGTGGACTTGGAAAAAGTAACTACTATTCACTAAGCTAGAGTCTAGGAAAGCTGTTAAAGGAAAGCTATAAAGAAAGCAGTAAAGATACAAAGAATTGAAATTTGTATAAGGAATTTTGGGGTGGATTGGTCTCTCTTGATTATGAGCATGACATCCTCTATTTATAGCCAGAGCTCTGGTAACCGCTCCCCGGCTGATTCCTCTGAGCCGATTTTCGCCCTTCCCTCATCCGCTGTCTTCACTCAGTTTCGGCCGATAACTCTTGCCTTTGGGAACCTCCCTTCGCTGGACTTTCGTTTGGTCCTAATCGTCCGTCTTTTATCTTCTCGGCTCAATCACTTTTGCAGCCATCATCCTTGTAAATTCTTTTTGGCCCAATTTGTCTGGCCCAATCACTTTCTCGCGGCCCACTATCCTGGTGGCCCCAACACTAACACATTGGGGAAAAAGAATCTTTTAGAGCGTAGCTTACCGCTAAGTTTGGGCTACGCACTATAGGTTTTTGAAGAGATTTTTGTACTTTTTGGCCAACCTAATTTCTTCTTCATCATTATTATTGCTAGCTGCAGTATTATAAGTATTCTTTTTATTCTGGAACAATAAACTTGTAATTTCAATTTCCGCATAGCATGAAATGGATGTATTTGATGGATTTAAGCCAGCGTCAATTGCATCGCCAGCCTTTTGCGCAGAGGCGGATGCAGTGGCGGAATCAACATTTTGATTCAGATGTGTGGAAATTGAAATTGTAATACATCATGAATGATTAAAAAAAAAAGTGAAATAAGTTATCCATTTCAACAATATATACATCATTGTGATATATATATATATATATATTTCTTTATTGGTAGCCATCATCTGACCGAGCACGCCAATGTTAAGGGGATTTGCATGGAAGTAAGTATATATACGATGGATGACCTTTTAGGGTGTTACATAAATAATTTAAAACAATAACATATATTTTTTATAAATAAAAATAATAATTACAATACTCTTCGACGTACCGATATTTTTTCACTACAAGAATTGTGCGGGTAGGTGGCGATGAAGTTTTAGGCGACGACTTCAATAAAATTTTATCGCCAAATTCGTCGCCTTGCCGCGAGTTTCTTATATTGTTTAAAAAAATTAATTCATAACTTCATCTACATTTATCTCATCTAATAATTATTTTTCAGCGAAAGACAATAATGTATCATTCGTCTCATTACTCATACGATTAGACAATTCAAATTTGAAAATATACCCTTTCTATTGTTGTAGTTGTCACATGGAGTATAAAATTATGGATAATTCGATCAACAAATAGACCCATGGATAAATTTGATCAACAAATACCCTTTCTATTGTTGATAGGGCTCAATTCGCTTAAGTAATGTTTCGGGTTTGAACCTTGTGTATTAAAAAAAAAAAAAAAAGTGCTTTAGAAGAGGGCGCCCTTCAATCATTACCCATGCAGATTCTCGTGGGATTAGTTTTAGATTCAATGTGGCCTCCAGTTATACACTTAAAGAAAAAACATCCGTGGAAATTTTGATTTTAGTTTTAATGGTAAATCTCAACTGACCCACAAATTTCAACAAGATAAGGAACAAATACATAATTGTGAAGACTTGATAGGGATTAGAAATGGTCTTATCTGAGTTGATTGCATCGAACGAAAATCCTTCAATTTTGCGCCCTAAAGTGTATATTGCATTCCTTGCTTAACGCACCACTCACATAATACTCTATAGTACTTGTCCACAACCATTATAATTTTCAACGTGACTCCAATTTGCATTTCTCGTTGGAGTACAATCGGCATACTTTTTCAGAATTTGAATTTTTAATTAATACTAATATTTGTAAAATGAGAATGCATGCCCGAGTTCGATTGAAAACTCGTAAAATAAATGAGGCAAGTCGACTCGGTTAAATTAAAATAATTTATGCTCGTTAAGCAATTTCTTTTATTATTTATAAATAAATTTCTAATAAAATATATTTAAAAAGTTTGAAATCGATTTATTTACGGCTCATTTATAATTTACGAGACATATCTTTGTAGAATGTATTATGATATGCACTTTCTGGTAAAGGTTTTTTTTGGGAATTACTAGGGCGTTAAGATTGCACCTGTAGAAATAATGTTATAGGGCCGAAAAATTACAGGTATCCGTGAAGTAATGTCTATGACTTTATAAGTGATCTAGAACCAATAATTGATATTTCCCCACCGAGTGATGCTACGACTTTATAAGTGATGTATACGACCTTATAAGTAATGTGTCACGATGTGTCATACCTCCTCCACCTAGTGATATCTACGATCTCATAAGTGATGGTTTACGACATTATAAGTGATGTCTACCATCTCACACCTACAGAATGAATCGTTATTAATATAGTGATATCTCATTCACCGATTGATGTAAGCCCATTCAACGCTATCATTTTTATCTATGCGGACCTCACTCAGTACCTGCGGCTGTGAAATACGTCTGCACATTATCGTCTTAATTGCTAATTGGTATTTTTGTATATCTTCCATTCAAAAAATTTCATAAGAGAATTAAATTTTTAACAAGTCAATTCAAACACCCAAATGTTTTATTTGTGTTTTTGAATTATGTTTTAACATTTACTTTTGGATTCTCTAGCTATCTACTAATTTTGAACTTGATCGAGTTCCGGATGAATTTCAAAATTTATGTAATGTTTACCTCAAACCTAGACCTATTTGAAGCGCAATAATATTTTATATAAATATATATATATATATATATTTATATATATTGGCATATACCAAGTACCCAAGTTATATTGGTCCCAACGCTAATCCATCGAGAATGATTTGGGGCATTGAAAGGTTGCCTTTTCCAAAGTAAAATTCAACATAGACTCGAACTCGAAAAATGTCAAAATTTATTGGCTAATAAAATAGATATTTAGTAAATCATTTCATCTCATTTAATTATTTTGGGTGTTTTAATGAATTAAATGTTGAAAATAGTTAATACTTATGAATGGACTGATGGATTAAAGCCATATGAATATGTAACTTAAAAAGAAAACCCCACGTCTCAAGATAAAAATAAAATATTCTCATAACATACTTATAATTACATATAATGGCTCATAATTTATTTGGATTTAGTAATCGGGCTTATAACTATATTAATAACGATTCATTCTGTCCTCCAGCCAACTAATGATGATTAGTCCGAAACGTAACACTCATTTGGTCGCATAACTAATCTGTAATATACTTTTAAAATTTCTCGATTAAACTATAAATTACTCCCTCCGTTTTTGATAAATTGTAACTGTTAACCCAGCAAAAATATGTGAAGGCCCATAGGAATTACTGGCCTAAAGTGTCCGGCCCAGTCTGCTTGAAAATATATCCGGAAGAAGGAAGGCACGATTCTAAAACCCGGATATACCCGGAAGGGAGAGGCCCTCTCAAGGCCCAATACGTAAGGAGAGATGGAGGCCAAACAAGATGGAGGCCAACCCTAGGATGGAGGCCAAGATCAAGGATGGAGGCCAAGAATCAGGATGGAGGCCTTCAGTTAAGGAAACAAATCAGAGAGAGGCGGTCTATAAGGAAACAAATCAATGGGAGATGGAAGTGTAGCTCGAAGACTCTCACCACTCACCATTATATATACGTGACCTAGGCCTACCTGCGAAGAGAGCCAATTCTTCTCAAGAAGCCGTCTTTATTTTTCTTTACTTTCTTTACTGCTTTCTTGCACTTTACAGCTTTCAGTACTTTTCGATTCCTTTACAGTTTTTCCTTTCAATTCCTGTAATCTTTCCTCCATTTTTCTTGTAATCCTTCCTCTAAGTTCATCAATAAAAGAGAAATCTTTTATCCCGAATTTCACCGTTAACAAATTGGCACGCCCAGTGGGACACGATTCGATACCATATCCGCTGCAAATTGTGTATGCGTCTTAGATCCGGAAGAATCATCGTCGACCTGACACAAGAGTTTGAAGACATGTCTCTGCAAGACCAGACGATCCAGCGAACATCGGATGAAGACGCCGGCGAAACGGCGAACATCACCTCACCACAGCAGGGGATAATGCAAACCCCTACTCTATCGGAACAAATGCGGCTATCGATGACTGAATCAATGGCCGAATTCATGCCTTTGCTTACAAGGCACTTGATGGATGTCCTGCGGCCTGCCATGGCCGACCAGACTAGCCAGATATGCGGTTCCCTACGCGACGGAGGCCTCCCGGCGTCCGGCAGGACTACTATGGCACCTAACACTCCGTACTCAGGACCGTCAGAAGGACAACAACGAATGTGGGGAAACACACTTGGCCAACCGCCACTCCAGGATTCTGGAAGCGTGGCCAGTATGTTTCCACAGTCATACCAGACAGGGTATCCGTTCTGTCCAGCGGCACCCAGCATGCCGAGCTTGGGTTACGCGGCACCTCCCATGCCGGTATATGTTCCATCAAACCCTTTAATGGCGACCAACCCGACACCAGGCTGCATGGCGGCCGGGCCTAGCACGGCACCAAGACAGTCGGCACCGCAAGTGCCGAACATCCCAACTGCGCCAATTATGGCGGCTCCCGTGGCTCCCATGGCCGCCACTCCCAATCCAGGTTGGATGCCACCAACCCTAGGGGGGCAGACTGTACAGACAGGCGGAGTGATGGCGGCTCCCGTGGCTCCCATGGCCGCCACTCCCATCCACACAGGAGGACATGCTCCACAGCCATGTGGAGCACCCACACCACCTGCCGCCATGCCTCCTACGCAGGCACACGTGATTTCACCGGAGCTGCTCGCGGACATGATGCAGCAGCACTTTGGAATCCAGTTAAAGCCGATGGAGCTGCCTACGTACCGGAAGCCATATCCGGACTGGGTAGACACCATGCAACCCTATCCGAGGGGTTTCAAGATGCCGGACTTCACTTCCTTTTCGGGAGATGAGGGCAAATCTACAGTGGAGCACATCGGAAGGTTCACTGCCCAGTGCGGGGAAGCAGCGGCCAATGACTGGCTGAAATTAAGACTGTTCAACTCGTCTCTCACCGGACCTGCCTTCGCGTGGTTTGCCTCGTTGCGGCCAAACTCAATCCAGAATTGGGTTGATCTCGAACGTGCTTTTCATGATAGGTTTTACACTCCGCTATCTCAGGTAAGCCTCGCAGATCTCACTAATGCTAAACAGCATGCCGATGAGGCGGCAAGCTCTTTTATTAGTAGATTACAACGGCTAAAAGGCCGATGTTCTATAGCAATTCCTGAAAAAGAAATAGCCAATATTGCAGTGGCTAACATGTTGCCAAAACTAAAGGAACATTTAATTGTGCAGGATGCAACTGACCTTGCCCAGCTGGCCGAGAGAGCGGCTCGCTTGGAAAAGTTCCTGGAGGAACAAGAAGGGAGACGTCCTATACGTCGAGTCCACTTCGAGGAAGTGATACTCAGCGACGAAGAGGACGAACCAATGGAAGTGGCTATTGCAGAACTAGTCCAGATAGCCAAGCCACACACCTGTGCTGCCCTTAAGCCGCCTAGACAAAGGGAAGCTAAGTATAAACCTGAAGAGGACCTTTTCGACATGAGCAAGGCGGACCAAGTATTTGACGCCTTACTCAAAGATGGCGTGATCAAGCTGCCTGAAGGGCAGAAGCTACCAGCTGCCGAAGAAATTCGGGGCCGATCATTTTATAAGTGGCACAATTCATACACTCATAGCATTACTAAATGCCGGAGTTTTAAGACTGCCATACAGAATAAGATTAAGGAAGGGCGTCTGAAAATTGCAGGTATGAAAGTGGACTTAGACCCATTTCCACAACTTCGTGTGGGCGCTGCTGGACTTGTTCCAAACCCAGATGAAGGCGGCTCCAGTAGCCGGATGGGTCAAGAAGGGGAACGTGTTGAGATCGATGAACAAGATGACGACCTACTATCAGATGAATCTGACGCTGAGAAAGAGAGAGAAAAGCAATTGTATAGCAAGCAGTCCAGATTCAAACACATGTCTCAAGAGGACTTTGCAAGAGTCCTGAAAGCTGACGAGAAGGAACATCAGAAAAGGAAGAATCCTCCTTTGAGGATGGAAATCCCAAAACCAGCTATAGAGGTCCGCGACAACGGGAAACATCAACCTGCTACTAGGGATTACAGGCAAAGTGTGGAGGTGGTACCAACCTTAATGAGGCGTCCAGAACACCCCGCCAAAGCAGATAGATGGATGAGGAACCGGGCAGGAGGCAAGGCCGCTCAAAAGGAGCCACCACCCATGACGAGGAGTCAGTACAGACGAGCTCAAAGAAGGTATGCCGAAGAAATGCGGCAATGGGAAGCTCAGGTCCATAAGTTAGAGTCGTCTAAGCCCCGAAAACCAGTACAACCAACTTACTTCAGATCTCAAGGGGAAACATCCGAACAGCGGAGGCCTATCCACGAGAGATTGCAGCATCCGGATGGGAGACCTCTGTACATGAGGTATAGTCCCCCCGTATCACTTCGAAAGCCGGTGCATGAGCGGCTTGGAGATTACAGGGGAAGGTCAAATGAGGCCTCAAGGAGGCCACGTTCACCATCACCTCCCTCCAGAAGGCCACGTCCTCCATCACCACCTCCACGAAAGGCACGTTCACCATCACCTCCCTCCAGGAGACCACCATCTCCACGAAGGACACATTCACCATCACCTCCCACCAGGAGGCCAGTTCGGGAAAGACTTCAATGGGCAGAGCGTCGCCATCCAGCGCCCCAACGCGAAACCATGGAGCCTAGATCCGCTCAGATAAAGAAACAACCTTCGTCTGCCAGGGACAAAGGCAAGGCGGCCGTCGTGGCCGAATCAAGTGAAGGAAGTGAACCTTGGGCAGATAAATTCATGGAGAGGTTTAGTCGCATGGGTGATCCGGGGTCAGCTAGAGAAATGGCTATGATGAAGGTTCTCACCAAGTTCTTTGCTTACATAGCGGCCCATCAAGACGGGAAACTAGGGAGCGAACCCGACAGCTATGAGGGGTTCCTCGCTTATTGCAAGAGTGTAGACGAACCCAAACAGATAGAAATGGAATCTGGAGTTCAGACAAACAGTGAGGTTACACAAGTCAGCTTCGGGGCGGTCACTCCCGAAGATGTGGAAGCGGCTATGGGGGCTAACCAAGAAAAGCCTAAAGTCGGCATTAGCGCGGTAGGTGTCATTACGGAAGATCTCGATATGTTGGACAGCATGGAACTCGATGAGGAAGCCAACATGGAGGGTGAGCTAAACAACTTGGATGAAGCTTTCTGGGTCGGTTTGGAAGAGGAGCTCAAGGAAGCAGGCTACAAGTATGAGCAAGAAGAGGAACCATCAGACCCTGTGGTGCCTATGCAAGTCGTGGGATTAGCGGCAGATGAGGAAGTCAGTGATGCGGAGTCTGAGATATGGGACGAAGAAGAGCCATCGTTCGCCAAGCTCATTGAGGAAATGGATGAGATGATAGCAGAACTCTCTCATCCAACCAGAAACCTATTCGAAGAGTTAAGTGGCCAGCTTGTTCAAGGGCCAATGTTTCCACAATTCGCCAAACCAGAGGTATCACAAACCAGGCAGTTGAAACCTCTGTATATCAAAGCTCACATTGATGGGCGTCCGGTGAGTAGGGTATTCGTCGACAATGCAGCAGCAGCAAACGTGATGCCAACGTCCACGTTAAAGAAGATCGGCAAGAGTGAGAAGGACCTCATCCCCACCAGGGTCAAGATGTGCAGCTTTGTAGGAGAAGCCACTCAGCCTGCGGGATTCATAACAGCGGATGTCACCGTGGGATCCAAAACTATCAAAGTAGCGTTCTTTGTGGTAAAGTCGAGAACTTGCTACTCGGTGTTACTGGGACGTGACTGGATTCACATGGCACAATGTGTGCCATCCACCTTACACCAACAGTTGCTTATTTGGAATAATGACCAAGTTGAGTTGGTGGAAGCAGATCCCCAACCTTTCATAGGACACGACCGCAACAACGATGAGGCGGTCTTTTACGTAGAAGATGTCCAACCTGCCTCAGCTTTGATTGGGGTAGATTTGGACCTCGAGTCCATCGATTTCACTTCTAGCGGCTTCAAGCTACATCCGGTAGACAGCCGACCCAAATCCTCAGGTTCCACATGATAAATAGCCAAGATATTTATAAAGACTTGCTGCAGCGGCTCGCCAACACTGAGATAATGATGGGTGCCGAAGACAAGTCCAAGAGTCTAACTGATACAAGGCCATCTGAGTGGCCATCCCCTGTGAAGCGGACACTACCTAGCCCGGAAGCTAAGGAACCACTTGTGGACATCAACCTTGGAACCGATGCAGAACCAAAACTCACCAAGATAAGCGCTTCATTACCTGACGAAGAGCGGCGCCAACTAGTGGAGCTGATCTAGAAATACAAAGACTGTTTTGCGTGGCAATATACAGATATGCCAGGATTATCAAGAGAACTAGTGGAACACAAGTTGCCAACCCATCCTGAGTTCAGACCTCACAAGCAACCGCCTAGACGTTTTGATCCAGACACCATCCCAAAGATAAAGGCCGAGATTGAAAAGCTTCTTAGAGCAGGTTACATTAGAACGTGTCGCTATGTAGAGTGGCTTGCAAATATTGTACATGTTGTGAAGAAAAATGGTCAATTAAGAGTCTGTATAGATTTTAGAAATTTAAACTTGGCTACACCTAAGGATGAGTATGTAATGCCTATGGCCGATATGCTTGTTGATGCGGCCGCCGGCTACAAATTTTTGTCATTAATGGATGGTTATTCTGGGTACAATCAAATCTTCATTTCTGAATCTGATGTACATAAAACTGCTTTTCGTTGCCCGGGACCGGTCGGCATCTTCGAATGGGTGGTCATGCCTTTTGGCTTGAAGAATGCCGGGCAAACATACCAAAGGGCCATGAACATGATTTTTCATGATCTAATTGGCCACACACTTGAAGTTTACATTGATGACATTGTAGTCAAGTCATGTGAATTTGGCCAACACTTGGCCCATCTGGAGAACGCATTCATCCGAATGAAGCAACATGGATTGAAGATCAATCCGGCTAAGTGTGCCTTCGGAGTGGCAGCAGGAAACTTCTTAGGTTTCCTGGTACATGAGAGAGGTATCGAGGTAGATCACAACAAGGCCAAGGCTATCTTAGAAGCCCGCGCGCCATCTAATCTCAAAGAACTACAATCACTGATTGGCAAAATCAATTTCTTAAGGAGATTCATTGCTAATGCGGCTGGGAAGATGAAGGCGTTCACTACCTTACTTAAAGGAAGAAAGAACGAGACATTTTCATGGACAGCCGAGCATCAAGCGGCCTTCGAAGAAATAAAGAAAGCGTTAAGCAATCCTCCAGTGCTAGTACCACCGAGGCAGGGAATACCTCTAAAGCTATACGTGTCAGCCTCCGAAGAATCCATCGGATGTCTACTTGCACAAGATGATGAAGATGGCAGGGAAAGGGCTATCTATTACCTCAGCAAGACCCTACAAGGACCAGAGGTAAGATATACTGCATTGGAGAAACTATGTTACGCTTTGGTATACTCCTGCAGTAAATTGGAACATTACATGCTGCCAAGAACAGTCCAAGTGGTAGCTCCATTCGACTTGGTAAGAACACTCCTGCATAAGCCAGCACTGAAGGGTCGCCAGGCTAAATGGGCTATGAAGATTAGTCCCTTCACTCTGGTGCACGTCCCTCAAAAAGCTGTCAAGGGACAAGCCTTAGTTGATTTCCTAGCTCAGCATCCCTCATTAACAATACCAGAGGATCCCAAAGAGGCATCCTTCATCGGATTTGAGCCTTGGGAATTGACCTTTGATGGATCATGTGCGAGTAGCGGCTCCGGAGCCGGCATTACGATCACTAGCCCTTTGGGACAACATTGGAAGCTCGCTCGAGAGCTGGAACCAGGCACCACCAACAATCAAGCGGAGTATGAGGCTTTAATAATTGGCCTAGAGACAGCATTACTCAAGGGTGCGAAATCCATTACCATTTTTGGAGACTCCGAGGTCATCCTGAAACAACTAACAGGAGAATATGAATGCAAGAGTCCAAGGCTAGTCAAATGCCACGAGACAGCATTGGAACTCATATCCAAATTTTCGGATGTTACCATCACCCACATTCCTAGAAGTCAAAATCAAGGGGCTAACGAAGCCGCCCAACTGGCTTCAGGCTGGCAGTCTAGTCGCCCTAGGGGGGCACCATGCATTGCCGCCATCACGGATGAGTCTGGAGACCAAGGAGGAGTCCAACCCCAACATTCCAACGATGACTAGAGGACTGAAATCACACGATACCTCGAGGACCCGTCATCTGGAGGGGACAGCTCGCTAAAAATCAAATCTTTACGATACACACTGATAGATGGTGAGTTATTCCGAAGGGCGGTCGATGGATTACTGCTCAAGTGTATAGGTCCCGAGGAGGCTAAGTTGGTAATGGGAGAAGTTCACGAGGGGATATGCGGCTCCCATCGAGCAGGACCTAGCATGAGATGGAGTATTCATCGTCATGGGTATTTTTGGCCAACCATCATGGAAGACTGCATCGTCTATGCCCGAGGTTGTGAGGCTTGTCAGAAACATGGGCCAATTCAGAGAGTACCAGCGGAAGAGTTACACACAGTCGTCAAGCCTTGGCCATTTCGTGGCTGGGGGATGGACATCATTGGAAAAATTCACCCGCCGTCGTCTAAGAACCACACATTCATACTAGTGGCCACTGATTACTTTACCAAATGGGTGGAAGCATGGCCAATGAGGAAGATAGATCAAAATGATGTAATTAAGTTCGTAACTGAGCTCATACATCGATTTGGAATTCCTCAAACAATCACTGCGGATCAAGGAACTGTGTTCACTGGCGAGAAGTTCTTAGCTTTTGCCAGACAATTCGGGATTCGCATATACCACTCCACTCCATATTACCCCCAAGCAAACGGTCAAGCGGAGGCCACCAATAAAATCTTGATAAGTATGATCAAGAAGGCGGTAGGTGAGAAACCAAGGAAGTGGCATGAGGCTCTGTCGGAAGTCCTATGGGCTTACCGGAATGCTAAGTCTACCTCCACTGGCTTCACACCATATTACCTGACATATGGCCACGACGCCGTTCTGCCTTTGGAAATAACGATCCCTTCTCTAAGAGTGGCCCAACAGCATCACTTAGACTTAGCTGAATATGAAAAGGCCATGTTGCAAGAGTTGGAGACGGCAGATGGCGACAAGCTTACCACTCTGGAAAATACCCGTCGCCAAAAGATGAGGATGGCGAGACATTACGACAAGAGAGTTCGAAGTAAAGCTTTCAGCGAGGGAGATCTAGTATGGAAAGTAATTCTACCATCGGGGGTGCGAGACAATGAAACAGGCAAGTGGTCTCCAAATTGGGAAGGGCCGTTCATTGTTACGCAAAGGTTGATTAATGGTGCATATAAACTAATGGATATTGATGGTCAAGAACATAAACAAAGCATAAACGCAAAATATCTCAAAATGTTCTATCCATCAGTATGGGAATCTGAGTAAGAAACATGAGTACATCAAAAGTGGCCAATCACAAGTTCGGCCAAAAAGTAGCAATAATGTCCCAAAGCAAAAGCAGAAACTGCCCATCACAAGGCCGATGGGCTGACCCAGAAGTGTACTGAAAAGCAGTGCTAGAAACTAAACGGGAGGCTGCGTCCCATCGCCCAATATGCGCCGACGCATGAGGGCCCACCGATCACGAGTACGCCCAAAAATATCCGTCAGGCGATGAAGTGCGGCCGCGGAAGCGCGAGCACGAACGGATAGTCGAAGCCGACGAGTCCGAACTCCCGACAACTCAGTCGATAAATCGCTCTCGTCTGCGGCTAAGCGATCGTAGGCAGTCTCCACCTCAGTAGCTCGGGAGGAAATGTCGGCTAAGGCAGGCTCCAGTGAAGCTAGCTCCTCCCTAGCTCCCTGAATGGCGCTCCTCCTCTCCAAAATGATACGCTTTGCCTCCTCAATATCGTGCTCTGCTCGTGTAATAAACCCCTCAAGATGGGATCTGCGGCTCTCTCTAACTTCGCGATCAACAATCAACTGATCGCGCTGGGGGCGGAGAACATCCATCTGAGAACAAAGGTCACGATGTCGCGCCTCGAGGTCATCAAGCAGCATCAGCTCCTGGGCGGACTGATCCGCGGAGCTGCTAAAGGCAGGGTAGGAAATGGATAGGTCAGAGATGAGCTCTGAGAATCCAAGGAAGTCAGCATCCTCAGCGAATGCAGGAACTGTGGCAACATCATCCAGCAGGCGATCTAGACTAGAAACCACCTCGGTGGAAAGGAGATCGGTATAGGTGGACAAGAGGCGGTCGAACGCCTCACACGAAGAACTGATAACTCCATCAACCAAGCCGGGTACCTGAGGACCAGAAGACAAAGAGGTCACCGGAATCGGGAGAGGAACCGCGGGTACCTGAGGGTAGCTTCACATGAGTATATGCAAAGAAAATCTTATAACCATGCAAGCTGAAATGAGACATACCAGAGGAGGCAGCACGACCGCATCAGCTGAAGTAATAGGAGCAACAGTAGTAGGACGATCTGCCTGGTCTAGGGGAATCTGGAAAGGGAGGTCTTTAGAACATGTCCTTCAGGAAGAAAACAAGAGGTGGAATAAATCAGTAAAGAATACCTGAGGAATCACCGAAGAGTCAGTTTGAATAGTCTCGGAAACGCGGTCTGCAGTCTGAGTAGTATCTGCAGGAAACTGGAGGGCGAATATCCTTAAAGCACCTAGTTTAATTAAAATATGAATAGGTGAAGATGCAACTCAAAAAAATACCTGAGAGGCCAACGTGTGGTCAGCTAAGCCAACTGCATCATTTGTCCGAGGGGAATGTGGATCCACCTGCACCAACCAAGAGGAATGTTGTTACAGTATCAGAAATAATAAAGAGTAAAAATCTAAAGTAGAGAAACATACCTGGTCAGCAGCAGTAGTCATAGAATCATCAGTGCCAGTCACCGTGGCGCTAGTCTGATACCTAGGATCATCATGGCCATGAAGGATGATGTAGTTAGCACGAGCTAACATCTCCTCCGTAGACTCAGAAGATCTGCCTAAAGAAGAAGAGTACCAGGCATCGACGGCCACGGGAACGTCATCAATAGGGTCATCCGCCTGGCCGCAATCATCCGCAATCTCTGCAGGATCTTCAGACTCATCCTCCTCATGCTCGTCGTCGTCCATGTCACCCGCATGGCCCTCCTCACCAGAATGTGCCTCCTCATCACTAGAACTCGTCTCCTCCTCATCCGAACTAGAACGCCCGTCACTAACTGGAACGTCCTCGTCACTCGTCTCATCATCAACTGTGGACAGAAAAACAACGTTTAAGTACCTGCGTAAGATATGCAGTATGGATAGGAAAATAGAGTCTGACGTACCTCTTCGACGCTTACGGGAAGAAGAAGTGGCCACAGTACGGGATCGCTGTGAGGAGGAATCACGCAGCGGACCTCCAAAACGGGACGTAAGCTCATTATGTAGCGGCAAAATAGAGGTGATATAGGGCGTCCACCATGCCATAAAGCCGGCAGCAAGTGACCACGTAGGAGTAAAAGGCAAATAACTGGAATGCGTCAAACGGGACGAGAAAGCCAGTATCGACGTAATCGTAGCATCCGTATGTGTCAATCTCGCGTCCCGGCTAAAAGGGGCAGGCCATATCACTCGGCGAGGAAGTCCGAGGTGACAGCCGAACTGACGAGCTAATAACTGAGGACAGTATGGCTCAGCTGTATGTGGATGAAGCCCGCTCAAGAGCATATGAGGCTTCATACTAATATTCCAGGTATTCTCTCCGTAAAGGCCGTGCGGCCGGTCGGGCCTACATAGAAGAGTGGAAAGCAATCGGCCAATGGGGGCATACACGTAGAGGTCATGATAGGATGGCCGATAATGATAACACCAACGGATGATCCTCAGACTATCCCATCGTAGGAGAGTGTCTCTGCTAATCCTCACTGAATCGGCGGCCAATATCCTACCTAGCGGAAGACCATCTGTCACATCCCTCGGACCAGGGCGAGATACACGGACAAACAGCTGGGGAAAGTACAACTGGACCCATAACTGCAGAAACCAGAATGGTCCGAAGGCCGTGGTAGCAGGATCCCGTCCACTAGCTAACATGCCGGACGCCTTGGCCATGCCACTGAATAGGGTGCCAAGGAAATAGGAGCCTGTAGCTCGAGACTCCGGACTCATGATAGCTAGAACGAGAGGGAGGGCAGTGCGCAAAACGGTACGAGCGCTAGTGCATATGACGAATCGGCTAAACCACATCAAGAGGAAAGCCACATGCTCATCCCGTGTAGATGCAGAATCTACTGTAGTCATATTATGATCAATATATGCCGCATATCGTCTGGCCAACTTGCCCGGAGGACAAATGGATGAACCAAGTGCGGGATCATCAACACCCGAATGTGTAAGCTCGGCTCCATCTATGCGAAGTCCTGTGATCATCGCGACATCGAGAACAGTAGGACCAATGAAGCCGCAAGGGAACTGGAAAGCATTGACCGAGGAATTCCAAAAACCCATCAGGTAATAGATCAAGCGGTGATGTACCACTACTGGCCTGGTAGAAAGTGTGATAGCCTCCTCAATACCCCAGGCAGCCCACTCAGGAGCACGACCACTCATCCTCACCATCCATGCAATGTACTTACCTAGATTACTATCATCATCAACGTTGACCCTCGAGTTGGAAGAAGTAAGGCCACTCTGGTGAGATCGAATGGCCTTAGTCTGAGACACGAAGGCAGTTGTAAATGCAGCCTTAGTAATTGGAAGACGGCATGATAAAAAATCCTTGGCTGCATCCGCGTGCGCAGTCGTACTATGAAACGGCCGCAAAAAAGGCTCCGACTCACGACGATCAGCATCGGGAAACTCATCATCAGAATCCGGAATAAGCGGACTCTGTAGTAAAGCAAACAACCGGGATTAAATGACGAAGACAAAGGCCACCTTAAAGGAGAAGATAAAGCAAAATGAACCTGAGTCATGGGGGAAGCCGAAGTGGCGGCCTGGAAAGGATTCTGGACACTAGTAGTGGCGGTCCGATTGACTAAGGGAGGAACGGATCTGGCAACATCCTATATCATGAAGATGAGCTATGTTGGTTGATGGAAACCTGATGAACCTAGATAAGCTTATTGAACCTAGGAAAAGTTCAAAACCTGAAAAGCCATGCCACGAGACGACGAAGCAGCAAACCCTGTCACGGGGGTGGCGGCCAGAGCTGATGAAATGGCGGCCTGAACTGATGGGACTGGAGACCCCTGAGTGGCGGCCGATGATGACCCGGGTAGATGGTGAGTGGCGGCCTGAGCCAAGGGAGTGGCGGCCAGATTGGTGTCGTCTACCATATCCTATGTCACGAGTAAAGTGTGGGATGACTAAAAAGGCACCTATAGGTCAACTTGGCATCTAAGTTCTCTAAGTCCTATGTCAGATATCAGATGATCATAGTGAAGACAAGATATTTGGCTAGCTTCTATGTCATCAAGTATATCAAGTATACATATAACGGGGCATCGGAGACAAAGAACTACTATACGGGCATGAATTCAGTACAACCAAAGAGAAGCAACTAAATTCACAGAATTAAAGTCCAAACATCCATCCAACATGCCAAAGCCCTCATAACACTCATGCATTACCAAACATACATAACGAAATCAAGACAAGAGAGCATGAGAAACTTTACCTCATTCATGATGAGAAGTGGCGGCCTGCTTGGGTATAGGTGGCGGCCCAGGACGTCTTCAAGGTGGCGGCCTCGGCAATGGATGGCGGCCTAGGCAAGCGTGGGGTGGCGGCCTAGGCGAGCGTGGGGATGGCGGCCTCGGCGTCCAAGTGGCGGCCTTCACTCGAGATAACGGCCCTCCCTCGATGGAGGCCTTGGTCGGATGAGGGTGGCGGCCTGTACTCCGAAAGAGGATGGCGGCCTCGTATCCCAAATGAGGAGGGCGGCCTCGTGCTCGCGAAGAGAATGGCAGCCTTCCAAGGACAGCAGTCACCAAGGGATGGCGGTCGAGGAGTGGCGGCCTCCAAGAGATGGCGGCCAAGGCGGCAGTCTCACGAAGGACGAGTGGCGGCCTTTGAGCAAGCGGCGGCCTTCGGAGCTTCGATGGCGATCTCGGAGGGGACAGTGATGGCGGCCAGTGAAAACGAAGGCAGCGACCTGAATGCGCGGAGGTGGCGGCAGCCTGCTCGCCCGATCAAGGCTTCGACGGCGGCTTCCGGAGCAGAGAAGAGCTGGCGAACCGATACGTGTGCGCGGCGGTGGCGTCCGACGCGGCGGCGACCGGCGGCGAGCAAGACGGCGGCGGCGCCCGGTGGCAGCTTGACGGCAGCGGCGGCCAAGAGAGGAGGAAGAAGAGAAGAGATTTTGGAGAGTGAATTTGGAAACTTTCCAAAATGTTTGGAATGAAGGGGCTTTTATAGGGCTAGGGTTTACAACCTAGTAGGCCTTAATGGGCCTTAATATCCAAACCCTAGAATGAAAGCGCGCAAGTTTGTCTTAAAATGCTAATCAGACAAAATGCGCGAGGGGGGCATCTGTTAACCCAGCAAAAATATGTGAAGGCCCATAGGAATTACTGGCCTAAAGTGTCCGGCCCAGTCTGCTTGAAAATATATCCGGAAGAAGGAAGGCACGATTCTAAAACCCGGATATACCCGGAAGGGAGAGGCCCTCTCAAGGCCCAATACGTAAGGAGAGATGGAGGCCAAACAAGATGGAGGCCAACCCTAGGATGGAGGCCAAGATCAAGGATGGAGGCCAAGAATCAGGATGGAGGCCTTCAGTTAAGGAAACAAATCAGAGAGAGGCGGTCTATAAGGAAACAAATCAATGGGAGATGGAAGTGTAGCTCGAAGACTCTCACCACTCACCATTATATATACGTGACCTAGGCCTACCTGCGAAGAGAGCCAATTCTTCTCAAGAAGCCGTCTTTATTTTTCTTTACTTTCTTTACTGCTTTCTTGCACTTTACAGCTTTCAGTACTTTTCGATTCCTTTACAGTTTTTCCTTTCAATTCCTGTAATCTTTCCTCCATTTTTCTTGTAATCCTTCCTCTAAGTTCATCAATAAAAGAGAAATCTTTTATCCCGAATTTCACCGTTAACAATAACGTTTGGAAATTTGGTACTATTCACCCACGCACTTTGACTTAAAGTTTTATCATAGTTATACAAGTTAAAATATAGTCAAGTGAGATCTTATTAGATTCATATCGTCAAGTAGTGTTTACATATCGAACTTTTAGAATTTTTACTTGTACCGAACTTGAGTTATTAATGATTTAAAATGTGCATTGGACTGCGTGCATTGTGGATCCGCTCCAATTTTTTGAAGACAGGAGGGAGTATATTATTGATGAAATATTCAAACCTTGAATCCATTAAATTGGTGTTCAAAGGAGGCACGAAAGTTTTTTCAAGTCTTCGAAGATACAGGAATCATAAAAGGAGGACTAGAAGTGGACCTTACAATATTTAATTAAATTATTTTTTGTTTTATAAATAAAATGTATAACATAATAAGATTATTTCCAGTATTTATTTATTTTACGTTTTCCGTCCTATAAATTTTGGCATTATCAGTTAAAACGTACTCCCTCTGTCTCATTTGAAATGTCCCAAAACTTTTATATATGCAGTCCAATGCATTTTTTTTTTGAGGGGAATGTAATTTTATTTTTTCAATCAACAATTACATCTACAGTCCAGACCTTCACAACCGCAAACAACGGCCACAACACCACTACAGCAAATAAAATCAAGCATTCAAACGCCAATCCTCACTATACAGAACCAGCATTAGACAAAATCAAGCATTCAGACGCAATCAAACAGAACCAGCAGCAAAGCATCAGACTTCTACCTTCTAATCCTCACTATCGCCACTCCTCCACTTTGTTCACACCTTCTGCACCTTGTCGCGCCCATGAGCCTGCCTCTAGATTACGTTCCCTAAGAATGTGTTGTACACGAATGCCCCCTGCATGTCTCAATATCACCATAATCGGACCAATAAGATGCCTGAACCGCCAAGGAATATGTTCCGGATGTCCCAGTCATTTCACTACATTTGAGGAATCACATTCAAACACCATCTTGGGGAGAGGATATCCTTGGTCTCTTACCAAAGCCGAGCACACACGACTTACCGTTGTTATTTCAGCTTCATTTGAATCTACAATTCCAATGTGTTCCGACATGATATAGACAAACTCCCCCTCATCATTCCTAATTATCCCTCCAATCCCCGGCGGCCCCGGGTTCCCATACGATGATCCATCCGTATTGATTTTCCACCACCCTTTGTCCGGTCTCTCCCATGTCAGTCCCCCACAAGGCCATGCAGAATTCTAAGCCAAGTATTTGTAGGCTTAAATAAGCCGTGTGGGAAGTTGTTCTCCAGTTACCAAAATCGACATCACCTCCCTTCATCTCCACCTTCCACCACAGAGTCACCTTCCACTTTACCTCATTGACTGCATCTCTGAAACTTACTGCCCTTCCTTTAAAAATTTTCTCAATTCTACGATGGTACGTCCATATCAAAGCCAACCCCGAAATCAACCATACCCCCCTCATATCATATAAATAGTCCACATGCATTTATTTAACAGTTAATATCTTAAAATATAGAGAAGTAATATATATATATATTCTAAAACCATACAAAAAGACGAATCCAACAAGATCACACTTGTCTATATTTTTTTCCTATATAACTGCAACAAAAATTTAAAAAATTCAAGTTGACATCTGAAATGGGACGAATGGAGTATTATTTATTTTAATTTGAATTATTCTGGTATAATATTGTATTATAAGAATTTCAATTTAAAAAAAAACACAAAAAAGGAAAATGAAAAAAAAGAGAAAAACTATAGTTTTGTCATTGCACAGCTATCACTGTTCTTTTACTTCCCGAAAGCATGCAGGCAGGATGTTACTGTTGGGACCAGATTTTGTTGTATGTGTTCCACCCGATGTTCGAACACCAGACGGGACTCCACGACAAATCTTATCCAGAGGCGAATTATTTTTGGAAAGAATATCTGCTGATCTCTGGAGATTCTCTCAGTGGATCTGGACGGATTTGCAGGGATAGAGATGCTCAAATATGACAAGAATATATGCTATCCTTGGAAACTTTGGGCTAAGGAAGGTTTGTGCTAATTGGAAAGAATCTTCACCTTCCTTAGCAGGCATATTATTGCCTATATCTACCATTGACTGGGAGTTTGCTGGGAGTGTAGAGAGTGGACGAGAATTTCAAAAGAAAATATCCACCATATTCGTCCATGAGATGTGAGGAAGAGACGAGTTCTCCAAGCCATGAAATGCTAAGAAAAATCATGCGGCTGGAGAACTCATCCTCAATGGCATTCCGATTCTATTGAATACATGATTTGAGTGTCATTGCGCCTTGGTTGAACATTTGGAGAAGATGAATTTCGTGAGTCGACACATAAAGGTGACGATAATATGTGTGGGCATCTTCCAAGGCATTCGTCATGTTGACACCGTGCTTTCAAAGACGAGGAGGAGAAGATCAAGGAGGATCGCATCACAGGCTTCGTTCGAGGGAAACTTGAAGCGGGGAGCTTTGAGGGGTTGGAGAAAGGTCTCGGAGGGATCTTCACCAAAACGGGGATGTTTTGGTCAATACAACTTTCTGCTTGGCGATTGGAGTGATGGCAGATTTACATTCGCTAATGTTCGGGTTCGAACCCGGTGTTTGAACATTTAGTGGAACTCTCCTGGATTGGTATCCCCCAGACGTAGGCCTTGGGCCGAACTGGGTCAACAACTTTCTGTTTGTTCATTTTTACTTTCACGCATTTTATTCCGCTGTGCTTGATTTAGTACTAACCTACTAATCGTATTCGAAGCGTGTGTTGTTGAACAAACAGATTTAATAAGTTACACATCTCGACAAGAAAAAGGGACCCAACAATTGGTATCAAAGCCACACACCTTCGGGTGAGATCCATCTTGGCGAGATGAGTAAACAAGAAAGATTGCGTGGTGTTGAGGGGGAGTTACCCACGCCGAATCACCCTATCTGAAAATCAAACACAAGGTATAAAATCGTAACCCTGTCAATTTGATTTCACTAATTTTGTATGTTATTTTTATCAGGAATCAAATTTCGGGGGAGTTTAAGTGGTGTTTGATTTGAGGGGGAGTTTTTGTTTGTTAGGATATCATTGTACATGCTCCATGTTTTTAACGTTGAATATTTTGATGTACGGAGCATTAGATTTGTTGGGGTTTATGTTTGGGTATTTTTATTTGCTTTATTCTTTTATGTTCAACATCGGGTTGCATTTGTAATTGGCCCACATCCTGCCAAAAAGGGGGAGATTGTTGGTCCAGAGGCGAATTATTTTTGGAAAGAATATCTGCTGATCTCTGGAGATTCTCTCAATGGATCTAGACGGATTTGCAGGGATAGAGATGCTCAAATATGACAAGAATGTATGCTATCTTTGGAAACTTTGGGCTAAGGAAGGTTTGTGCTAATTGGAAAGAATCTTCACCTTCCTTAGGAGGCATATTATTGCCTATATCTACCATTGACTGGGAGTTTGCTAGGAGTGTAGAGAGTGGACGAGAATTTCAAAAGAAAATATCCACCATATTCGTCCATGAGATGTGAGGAAGAGACGAGTTCTCCAAGCCATGAAATGCTAAGAAAAATCATGCGGCTGGAGAACTCATCCTCAATGGCATTCCGATTCTATTGAATACATGATTTGAGTGTCATTGCGCCTTGGTTGAACATTTGGAGAAGATGAATTTCGTGAGTCGACACATAAAGGTGACGATAATATGTGTGGGCATCTTCCAAGGCATTCGTCATGTTGACACCGTGCTTTCAAAGACGAGGAGGAGAAGATCAAGGAGGATCGCATCACAGGCTT
>JAOANR010000003.1:30509726-30539499 GCA_030278955.1 Hygrophila difformis | reverse complement strand
ACATCCTTTGTCCTCCGAACATCTTCTTTCTTCATTTTAATGCCTGAAACATCATTGTAATGTATTAGAATTGCCAAAGTCTTATTATAAAGCATAAAACAAGGTAAATCGGGCTCGGATAAGCTCAATTTAACCGGTCTTATTAATATTTACACATCACATGAAATATACACTAAAAAGCAGTAAAATAGAGTCTTATGCATGCAATTTAGGTTCGTTTTAACACAATTTAAGCTTATTTAAATGTGGTTTCACAGGGTGCATCAACGGAACAAGAGGGTGTTCACGGGGGAGAGGAGTCCACAGGATGATTTATTGCATGGAGCTAGTAGCTTGTCTGGGGCGATGGAGAGAGCTCGGAGTCGGACTCGTCCTCAACGACAGGTTCGTGTGGTTAGGTGGATTGAGGAAGGCATGGAAGGGGTGATACTCCATTCCGATAAATGTGTGCTGGAGGGGCCTGGCAAATCGGGGTTTGGCGCGGTGTTGCGTTCACAAGAGGGAGCTTGGCTTGGGGGATGTGGAGGGCAGGTGGGAGGCGAGGGATAGTGGAGGTGGAGCTCTTGGCGCTGTGGCATGGTCTGGTGCTGGCGAGGAATAAGGGCGTCGAGGTGCGGTGTTGCTATGTTGATTCGGCTGAGGTGGTGCGTCTTGTTCGGAAAGATGGGCAACAGCGTCATCACCTTTGGCCGCTCATCAAGGACGTTCGGGAGGAGCTTGGCAGCGGGTACGGGGATCGTGTTCAGCATGTTTGTCGGGAAGGAAACCAAGTCGCGGATGCATGTGCTAGACGGGCTGCGGGCGGGGAGGAGTTTTACACTACATGGGCATTTCCTCCGGACGAGGTTCGAGAGCTGGTGGACAGAGATGCAGCTGGAGCAGTGTTTGAAAGGCATTAAATTCTAGTCTTCGTTTTAGCTTCGTGGGTTCTAGTGGTTTTGTTTTTGTACTTTTTTTTTATTTTTTCTTTGCTAGCCTCTTTAAGCTGTGTCATCCAAAAAAAAAAATTTAAATTAATATAAAAATATTGCACATAATAATATAAAAAAGATGAAATAAAATACGGAACATTTGTACACAAGTACAAAAAGAAAGGCAAAACATTACATTAAAAAGATTAAAGGAACAATACACTTATTTTTTTAATAATCACCTAAATCATCTCCAATTCCATATCCAGATCCTCATTCAATGTCGAGAAAATAGTCGCCAAACTCAAATGTAATGTTAGATGTTACAAATAGTTCAATTATGCTCTCGTTCTCTGCTCTTGTTTTTTTTTTTGAGAAGAAAGTTTTTTTTTTTTTTCCACAAATGGGTCCTGGGCAGGTCTGTCTTACAGTAAGTAACATCCACCAATCTTACCACCGAACACTACACCGGCTCAAAGTATACACCATATCAGTAATCACAAACGCAAGCACAAACACAAGGGACCAAATGTATCAGCAAATGTATTAGCAAGTCTGGAACACATCTAGAAAACAACATGGCCTGTTCGGGTAATTCATCTCCAGGTCCAGAAGCATCATGGGACTCATCCTTTAGTGACATCAAATTGGCATTGGTAACCATCTCCAATTGCATCACCTGTTTATCACCCTAAGAAGACATTCAAGGTCCTCACATTCCATAGTCCGTTCCAAGTCTTCTCAGGATTAGGTGGAAACTAGATCAATCGTGTAATATATCAAAATGAAATCCTATAAACAAACTTCAGCATCGCATCTTTCCTACGAAAATGTTCAAGATCAATGTATCAGAACCAATCTAAGGGACCACAAAAACTAGGATGATGGTGCCGAAGCAAGAGATATGGGAAGGTTCACTGTCCGAGATGGTTAAGGCATAATCAGATAATGAAACACAGGAAGACCAAGGAATGGAAAGCTCAGAAAGGAGCAGGACAAAAATAACCAGACCACCCAGCAAACTCCATAAAACCGCACGGCTCTACCCCACTCTAAAACTATACACAGAACCTGAATCAAGAGTAGCCCCTCACCCATCGAAGCGACCATCGCTATAACCGGATAACACTGGTGAGACTATCCAACTAAGCACTCAAAGCAACCTCAATAGAATATATATATATGTATATATAAATTTTTTTTAGATTTTATACAATCATTTTTTTTTCTTTTTTTTCTTTCTTTTTTTCTTTTTTTTTTCTTTTTTTTTAAGCACTGACTACTTTTTCAAAGAGCCTCTTCTGATTCTTTACTACTCTGCCCAGCGATTGACCATCCATCCATACCAAAATGACTAAATTCATAGCTACCCGATCTAGACCCCACTCATAGCCCGCCATACAACCTCACAACGTAGTATAAAAAAGCTCACACCCTCCCACAAGACAAACACTCCAGTCCCAGAGATTTTTATAGAACTCACCCCCTCCCACAGATACTAATACTCCAGCCTCCTCAAAAAAATTCAAACAACAAGCTATTCACTTTGAGAGAATTTACAGTTAAGAATTAGTGAAATTTCCTGAGCCTTCCAATGGAGAAACGGGTCAGAGACATAAACAGGAAGGAAGCGTTTTAAACAAGGGATCATCAAGAAAATAAGGGAAAGTCGGTAGGGCTCAAAGCAGGCTCAGAAAGAGAAGAGAAAGGTAAAAGCACTGTGGGTATAAAAAACGGACGGAGATATCCTAGCGCCCTTATCATAGCCAATACATTGACAAGTAACATGTGTAGGTTAGATATGGATGCTATAGTCTGTTATAGGATATCAAGATGACCATCACATATGCGAGAATCAAAGAAAGCATAATGGACAGATCTCACCACTTCCTCTTTGGCACCAACCAATGTGTGTATTTAGCAATAACTCACGACGAGATCCTCCCAAGTGTTCGAGCTCAGTTCGTGTAATGTAGGTGGAAGACTTAACTATTCAGCATTTCCTTATGCAGCATTTTGAATACAAGAGTGGTTCCATGTCACTAGCGATCCACAGTCACATCTAAATGATTCTGATAGACACCATCCTCGTCAGTCACTGCTTATCCTGGCGCCATCCGCATCAGCTGCAGCATCAAGCACACTTTCATCCGATTCCAAGAAGCACCAGCATGCAACAGCAACCTGAAACAGGAAAGGAAACAGAGAAAAAAGTATTAAGATGACCTCCGGATCTTCTGCCTTCAAGTGAGCAAACCAATGTCAGTATGCCTCGTCTCCCAACTAATAGTTGAAGTAAGACGAGTACAGCTCCCTATCCGACACACACATCCTCCCCTACCGCCATTCCTCAATCTTGCATACTGCCTACGCACCCTTTTTTTTTTTTTGGAGAATCGATACTTTATTCCCAAAACCTAGTTACCAGGAGTATTCTGGGGCCACCCATTCACAACATCAAAATCTACTGCCGAATTCCTTTGTAAACATCCTTCAGCAAGAGAAGCACATCGCATGAAATTCTCCCTACCGCCATTCCTCGATTTTGGTGACGCCCATTGCGCCTTTTTTTGCCAGTTCGTCTGCCACTCCATTTTGTTCACGCAGTATATGTTGGATTCTGACCAACCCACCGCAACTCATCACCGCCGAGATAGGATCCATCAACCTATGTAATCTCCAAGGTACCGATGAATGGTCTTTGAGCCACCCAACAACGTTCAGGGAATCGCATTCAAATATTAGTCTGGGCAGGGGGAACTTCTGGTCTCTTAGAATGGCATAACAAACCCTGTAGACAGCCGTAAGTTCTGCTTCCGTCGAATCGGTTGTTCCAATTGAATCTGCAAGGATGAACACTTCAACGCCCTTCCCGTCCCTTATTACTCCACCGACCCCAGCCGGTCCGGGGTTCCCCAACGATGACCCGTCCGTATTGATCTTCCACCATCCCTCAAGCGGTCTTTCCCACACCAAACCATTGCGAGGAACCCTTTGCCCCTTCCAGCATGTAGAAGACAGGCCAAGCGGAAAGCTGTTCTCAATGTATCCCACCTGAGATATCGAAGACCTCTCCCCAATTTTCCACCATATGCCGACTCTCCATTTTACTTCCTCCAATACATCCCGCTTGATGAACATTTTTCCTTTGAAAATTACATCGTTTCTCCACTTCCAGATTGTCCATATCGCTGCCACACCATTCAGCCTCCAAACACAGCCCAAGTTTTTCTTTGGTGTAGTTCCGAACCACCATGCCAGCAAATGACCAGCTTGACCAGGTATCGCCCACTCCAATCCAAACCAAGCAACGATTTGATACCAAATTGGGTTAATAATCTCACAGCAGCAAAACAAGTGGTCCTCCGATTCTACAACTCTGCTACACAAGGCACATATAGCATTATGTGCCTGGACACAGTTTCGGGTAGCCAGAAGTGCACGGACGGGGAGAGCTCCTTGCAACAGTTTCCATGCCAACAATTTGAACTTCATAGGGCACCCGACTTTCATAATACTCCTCCATACCTGACCGACTTCTGTTGCTGCTGAATTATATGTACGCGGCCAGCAAGATCTCGTTGAGAACCTTCCACTCCCCTCACCTGTCCAGCATACTCTGTCCTTCAGAAACCTGCTAACCTGATATCTGCCAATCTCATTTTTGGAATCATTCCACACACCCACTTCCCAATCGAACACAGGCCTTCGGAGTTGAATACCCCATTCCCACCCTAACCCTTGCCACAAACCGGCTTCCGCAACTGTTGCATTTTTTTTAACTGCCAAAGCATAAATCCTGGGGTACTTATCTCTCAAACACATCTCTCCTTAAATCCAATTATCATCCCAAGACCTGACTCTATATCTGTCCCCCACCAAAATTTTAAACTTTCTAACATTGCTAGCCAGACTATCCTCTCCCCACGACCGACAAATATTACCCACATTGATCTCTCAGTGATTTGCCTTGGGACTAACGGATCCGACCACCCATAATATTTAGAGTTTATGACCGATTTCCACAATGAATCCTCATGACAGAATCTCCACCTCCATTTAGCAAGTAAGGCCGAATTAAACTCCTGTACATTCCTGACATGTAGCCCTCCATCATCCTTATTTAAACATATCTTCTCCCAACACACCGTGTGCACTTTCCCGCTTCCCCCCATTCATTCCAAAAGAAACGACGTTTCAGCTTTTCTAGTTGGTTCGCTACCTCCTTAGGGATCTTGAAAATGGACAAGAAGTATGTCGGCAAACAGCTCAATACTGATTTTATCAAACACAGCCGCCCGGCTTGGGATAACATTCTCCCTTTCCACCAGGCTAATCTCTTTTCTACCTTTTCCAACACCGGCCTCTAAACTTCAGTCCCATTTAATCTACCCCCAATAGGAATCCCCAAATATGCCATTGGCCATTTCCCAACTTCGCAACCCAGTAGAGAGGCGTCATCAGACAACACCTCCTCCAAGCAGTGTATGCCAAATATTTTGCTCTTATGCAAATTAATTTTAAGGCCTGTGCTCAGCGATATACATCTAAGGATCCGCTTAACAAGTATAACCTGAGTGAGGTTGCCTTCGCAAGATAGGAGCGTGTCGTCCGCATATTGCAAATGGGTGATTACCACACCCTCCTTCCCGGCATTAAGTCCCTTGTACTCTCCCAACTCGGTTGCTTGCACTACCAGCCTGTTGACCACTTCAGCAATTAAAATGAACAAATACGGGGAGATTGGATCCCCTTGTCTCGGTCCTTTTTGGAGTTTGAAGAACTTTGTTGGAGATCCATTTATTAGGACAGCTGTCGTTGCCTTCGTTATACATTCCTTGATGCACAACCTCCATTTTTCCCCGAACCCCATTAACTCAAGTACCCTGAACATTGCTTCCCACGAGATGTTATCATAAGCTTTGGCGAAATCAAGCTTGATAACAAAGCCACATCGCCCTGACTTCTTGGTCGAATGAATGATCTCAGATGCAACTAGAACCCCATCCAGAATTTGCCTCCCCTTTATGAATGCCATTTGGGCAGCCCCTACAACCTTCGATATCACTTCCTGAAGCCGCCTTGACAGGACCTTTGTAACTAATTTATATAAACTCCCGACCAGTGATATTGGACGATACTCTGAAAAAGCCCCCGGGTTGTCATTTTTTGGAATCAGTGTTATAAACGATCCCCCAACGTCCTTAGGAAGCGTCCCATCAGCCTCAAACTTATTAAACATCTCTAGTACATCCCCCTTTATCACCTCCCAAAATTTTATAAAAACCCCCATGTTGAATCCATCGGGACCTGGTGCTTTATTCCCATCACAACTCCATAAGGCCGCTCTCACCTCCTCCTCTGAGAAACCCCTCTACAGCCAGCTTCGATCCTCCTCATCAAGGCTGCTCAGACCAATACCCTCTATCTGGAATAACTCGTCCTCTGATTTGCTAAATGCATGTTGAAAATATTCAAAGGCCTTATCCTTCACTGCTTTTGGATCATCCACCATACACCCGTCAATTTTGATCGCCCCTATGTAATTACGACGTCTGTTGATAGCCGCGATCGTGTGAAAGGATCGCGTATTCGAGTCACCTTCCTTAATCCACTGCAGCCTTGATTTTTGTATCCATCTCCGTTCTTCGGCAAGCAAAACCATCCTCAGTTCTTTGATATTTTCAATCCATGCCTCCCTGGTCTCATCTGCATCACCATCCCCTTGCAGGTTACCCTGATACTTCCCAATCTCCTCTGTGAGTTGCTGAATACGTTTCTCTAGACCTCCCGACCCATACCCATCCCAATTTCGAATCACACCTTTAATCTTCTTAAGTCTCTTAGCCACACATCCATGCCTGCTTGACCCCTCATCCCTCAATGCCTCAATCACCAGTTCTTTAAAGCCCTTTTCTTCAAGCCAGTAGTTAAAAAATTTGAACGGTTCGGGCCCCACGACTCCTGCTTGGCTTCTAGGATTACTGGGAAATGGTCCGAAAGCACGGTCGCCCCCCTTCGTTGTACAATATTCCACTCATGACATAGCCACCCTGGGGAGATTAAAAACCTGTCCAGTCTACTACCCGCTCTCCCTCCCCTGCCCAACCACGTGAAGGTACCACCCTCCATAGGCAAATCGACCATTCCCATTTGATCTATAAATTCCCTGAACTCCCTAGAGGAGCCACAATCCTCACTAGCCCCAAACCTCTCACCCTCGCACACCACAGCATTGAAGTCGCCCATAATACACCACAACTCCCTGCTACCCGACCCTCCTAGCTGACTAATCTGCTCCCATACACAGCTCTTTCCCTTCTATCATTCGGCGCATGGAGATTAATCACATTAACTACCCCATTCACCCCCCTCAGACTGCCCTTCAACCACATCATATTATGAACTCCCTCCACCACCTCTAGAGTCCATCGGCTTTCTTCCCAAACAACCAGCAAGCCCCCTGCACACCCAATGGAAGGTTGAAAATGAAACTTGCACCCTCTAGAGCCCCAAATCCGATGTACCACTCTCTCCCTGATATCTACCATTTTAGTTTCCTGAAGACCCAACAACAACGGCCTTTCCTTTTTACATAACCTCCCAAGTGCCCTTCTCCTAACCCCCCCCCCCCCCCATTCAAACCCCAAACATTACAAGATATTAACTTCATAATTAATCAAATGCTACCAAAACTACCACCCCACCAGCAATCCCTCTTACTTTTCTTGCACCATCCCCTTGCATATGTTCATAACAGTCTTCTCACGCCCCAGACAGCTCGCAAGTCCCAACCTATTGGCAAGTTGTAGCACTTGTTCAGCCTCTGAATAATCTACCAATCTCACCCCCTCCTTGAATCGAACTATCGAGAACTGCAACTTAGCGAAGCTTTCAACCTCGGGACACCTCCTAATAATCTCCTTTCCGTGAACCGGAATACCCCCACACCCTGCCCTTCTCCCCCTTTTGCACCTTTTGCGTAGCACCCCTTTCCTTCCGCCAATAACTCGTTCTAAAGCGTCCTCCACTCTCCTCAATTCCGCCGGAATTTCCACTTCAGAGATTTAAGTCCGTTCCCAGCCTTGGCGATCTTGATTGATTTTTCCGCCTCTCCAATAACCCAGTCGAACTCCTTGCCCCCACCCCAACCACCGGTGCCTCACCAATTTCATCCAGCAATTCCCCACCCTCTAAATCGCTCACAACAAAGCTCTCTGCGATCCCAATTTCCCTTTCTACCACCTCCAATTCGCCCCTCTCTATCTCGGTTGTTCCCTCCGACACCATTTTGCTTTGAGGCCTCTGGAGTGAACTAATGGTCTTTACCCCTTCAGATCCAACCCCTTTAGTAGAATCGCCACATTCATCCCCAATTAGTGGAAGCCTCCCAATCGTACTCTCGGATGATCCAGCACCTCCTAGTAACTCCTCTTCACTATGGTTATTTAATGGATCTGTCCAGGCAGGCCCAATACTCGGATCGGGCTCCTCCGTCACCTCAACATCCTTCCCATCCATTAACCTCCCCTTCCATGTTTGCTTTGTGGTCTGTTGCTCCACAGGCCCACAGCCCATTTCCAATTTAGACGTCTTTGTATTACACTGCGTCCCACAACCAGCAGGCCCATCCACCCCTTTTGGAGCCTCTATCGCCTCATTCACATTCTCACACATGTCTTGGATGACAGACCTCCTTTCCTTAATAATGACATCGCAGTTGCCAGCCGTTTTTCTAAAATTTTGTCCGTCCCCATGCATCCTACCTTCAACCTGTTCCACTTCCCCATGCGCCTTAGTCCTGGAGCTGCCACCCTCAGCCGGTGCATTCGTCTCCGGCGACTTTTCCGCAAGCACCACGTTCTGCTGCTGCAAGATACTCTGTTCGGGAATGGCCTCTGCCAAAGAATCAATTTCCTCAACCACCGCTTCACAGAAGTTGATCACGACCCGAACCGAGTACATTCTTCCTTCCACTTTGATTGTCTCCATCAATGGAACAGTACTTGCCCTATTAAGTTCAACAAGGATTCGAGCGTGGTCCATCCTCTTTTTTTCCTTCGTGTCCCTATCCAGACTGATCAGCTTGCCCCAACCATTGATTGCCAATTGAAAATTATTTTCGCACCAAGCATTGTATGGAATCCCAAACAAATAAACCCATGTTAAAACCATTCTCTCCATGGCATCGGGAGCCCACCTCCTCTTGTTGTCGACCATCCCGAAATCGCGGTCATCCGATAGGAATTTTTCCAATTCACCTGTGCTTCCGAAGGTAACCACTAAACTGAGCCCCCCACCATAAATAACTTCTTCACATCCTCTAAACTCCTTGAACAACCAGTCCTGATACTCTACGAAACCTTCTAACTTCTTCATCACCGCTACTGCCAATCTATGGAGCCAATTCAGGTCCTGCACCACCACTCCCAGTTCGACTGGCCCCTCCTTCTTCGAGCTACCTTGTCTGGCGATAGTATTCCACTCCCCTTTGGCTACTTCAGCGAACGAGCGGTGGTCTCTCTCACCACCCTTAGCCCCACCTTGCCTCCTCGCCATCAACCCTGCATGCATGGATTCGTCCCTGTCTACCTGCTTGGACACCCTCCTGTCTGGTGTTCCTTGTAGTCTGAATCTCCTCTCTCGCGGCACCGCCCAGTTTGCTCTCAGCTTACTTCCCATCCAATCCTTCCCGTTCAACCTTCTAATAACTTGGACTGCATCTTCCTTATCAGAAAATCTAAAAAAACCGAACTTGTAGCCTCTCTCCGGCCAGCTTCTCAAGGGGATAAACCAATCCCGAACCTTCGCCATCTTGTCTACGTAGCCGAATATTTGTCCCTTTGTGGCTGCCTCGGGAATATTGCCGATATACACACTTGGAAGATCTCTTCTTGCCCCGCTGCTGTATGCGCGCCTCCGTGAACCACTGCCAGCCCTTCGTTCTCTGCTCTTGTTAGATGTTACAAATAGTTCACAAATTTTCTAATGGGCATCTTTTATTGTGTTTAAAACGTCGAAATCATGAGCCTTTTTTTTCTTTTCAATTTAGTTTTGTCATACTGTCGAGGCATTGTGATGCAGATCCACTTCCACTACTACTACTTAAATTGATAGAGAAAGAAGACATACCATAAGGTCCGGTGATATTAGAGGTTGACACTGGATGAAAATTTTTCATATCATACTTAAATTATTATTATTGTTATTATTATTATTAATTTATTATTATTATTATTATTATTATTATTATTATTATTATTATTATATATAAACCAAAGGTGTAACACCCCCATTTTAACCCCAGAGGAAAGACAGTGTGTTACTCTAGATGTTGCTGGCGTGAAGGTTGATCCCACAAACCAACATTAGTTCTTTCCAGTGCGCTTTAACCTCACTTACGCACACCCTGTGAGACTTCCCAAAAGGTCCCATTTCAAGAGTAATTCTAGGAATAATTGGGAAGTCACGCACTGGAGAGATGTCATGTTGGTTTGTGGGGTCAGCCTTCACTCCCGAGCCGGCAACGTCTATAGTAACACTCTATCTTTCCGTTGCACCGAAAATAGGTGTAATACCCGAGAATTTTGCAATATAAAATAAATAAATAAATAATAAATAAATACAATAATTAAATAAGTGTAATAAATAAATAAATCATAAGGAAATGAGAAAGGAAATTTAGTTCGAAAGGAAATTAAAGTTCCAAGAACCCGTGAAGCCGAAGACAATCTAATTAAATAAATTGTTACACGGGAACCCAATAATAATGAACTCAATAATTCGAGCCCAAGATTTCAGATCCGAACAAAATTAAGATAGGGAATTGGAGCCCAAAAATAGCCCGGAAATCGGAGCCCAAGAACATAGGGGGATAGACGTCCGAAAGAGAGGAGAAAAGGCCCGACAGATCGCACGACCCGGCCCGGACCGAAGTCTAGGCCAAGGCCGTGCGGTCTCCACGCGGGGCGAGTGGTTTAGCGCGCCACCACCGTGCCAGCTCCAGCAAACGGGCATCGCTAGATTCTCTCGCCCGATTTCGGATTTTTCGACTTCGGTTGCTTACCTTTCGGCTCAAGACAATCAAGGGCAGATCTTGGACGTCCCCTAGGTCTCCTAAGTCTATAAATACTCATCCCATCCGACCCCGAATGCTTTTCAAACCCTTCGAAAATCTCTATATGTTTCAAACCCTAATCCCAGAGTCGTCGGAGGCACGAAGGTAGTAAGGACTGAGATTTGGACGAAAATTCAGAGACTCTCATCGTGTTGGTAAGGTTTTGTCCATTCTTTTCCGTTCAAATTCGAAAATGAATTCTAACTTCACCTATTCTTGCTTTCTAAACCCCGATCCGGATCAAGAACGAGGAACTTGACGAATCTAGGAGGCAAACGGTGAACGTGGAAGCCACGCCTACGAACTTGACGAGCCGGACGATCCAATATATGTAAGTTAACACATAATTTGGTTTTGGGCGATTAAAACTCATTCGAATGCAACGATCTAAATAAAAACCCTAAAAATCTGTCAACAAAAGAAACCTACGGCGCAGTGATTTGGAATGAATTTTTCGAACCCTTAAAACTGTTCAAACGAAAAAACTTAAAACACGAAAAACGTTCCTAAGACACTGATCTAGTTCATGTAAAATTTACATAATTTTCCATCGTGTTTTGATATCTGCAAAACGGTTGAAACTTTTGACAATTTCCTACACAAGCATTTCTAAAATATCCCAAGTTAAATTTATTAAAAGAAAAGAGTTATGATTCGTGGGGAAGGGTTTAAGGATATATTTCACTTTTTATTACTCATGTGGGGTACTCTAATTTCAAACGGCGCTGTGGTCCTCCCCGGCATGAAACTTTTGACAACTTTCACGGTGCAGCCGGGATAGATAGTTCAATCTTGACCTTCAGTCTGTCACACTGAAGGTCCCCGGCAATTTGCATCATGAAACTTATCATAGTTTCATGTCATGAAAATCCTTGCCATGAAACTTTTAACACATTCCCACTATATGAGTATTTTCTGAAAAATCATAATCCTGGTTTTCAACTTTATTTAATGAAACCAATTTATGAAGATGGATTTGGGATTAGGGATATATTATAGGTTGTCACATTTTTATTACTCGTGTTAAGAAACTGTGCCCCCGAAAGCGCACGGTGTCAAAAATTGCAGTAATTTATAGTAAGACCGGATCGTTCACTGGAGGATGTGCGATAGAAGCAGGGCCCACGTTGTTTACTAAGATTTTCCACTCGGTTACTCGATTCAAGCTTTGCAATGATTTCTAACAACTACTTGGCAATAATTTAAAATAGATTATGAAAGCAGTAACATATTATACTACAAAGCATGGTAAAATTATATCTAAGAAAGCAATTAAATCTATTCTAAGAAAGCAGTAAGAATTATGCTAGGAAAGCATGTAAGATTATTCTACGAAAGCAGAGTTAAAAAGTGACAGAAGGGGCATGGAGAAAATAATAAAAATTGGACAAGATTCAGATTGAAACACAATTAAACTTCCATTTTAATACACAGATCTTTGTTTGGGGTAGTTCGTCAGTTAGCTAACTCTCATGCTTTCTGCACTATGTTCCCTTTAACAGACAGGTACTTACAGTGAGAATTTACATGCTCTTAAGACCTCAATTTCTAAGATACCACAGATTAATAACTCCCCTTGCAATGCATTGCAAGAGTATGTTAGTCATATGTGGTGGACAAGCAACACCTAACATATCATTAGTTGATATGCCAAGTACTCCTATCGTCCCCCTTGTCACACCTAAAGTCCAAATCTAACCCCGAACTAATACATAACTCTTAAACCTTACAACCGGCAGATACATCTCTAATTCTTCCGAGTGACCTCTATGAAAGCATTTTAAAGAAAGCGGTAAAGAAAGCAATAAAGAAAGCATTTAAAAACCTATCACTCGGAAGTCTTAAAAGATCATCACAATCCGTTAGTATAAAAGAGCCCCTGGTCTTGGTGACCAGATGCAGATTTAGAACTTCCCAAATATCAGTAAGCCATAGGGCTTATAACATTCGGTTAGTTATGAGATACAAACATGAGTGGAACAAACCTATGAAGGTTTATCCCGAATGTACTCACTCAAGACTCAATTTTAGGCTTTGGCGAGAGAAGATAGTAGTTGAAAGAATACTCAACCTTACCTTAGAAATTAACCAAGGCCTATATGTTGTTCCTCTAATATTAATTATCTCATCTTATCCGAATCCAAGTGGACACTGATTCGATGCAATACTTAATACAAGATTTCCAACACACAGCAATTTTGAGAAGCAAATAGATATTTGAAAATCATTCCCTAAACAGGTACTAAACTCTCAATTAAAACACAGATCCTTTCAGTCTAGGAGAGACCTAAGACTCTGCTTCTAAGTTCTCAAAATCAACCCCCAGTAGAAGATAAATTAGTCATAACTGTGAAATTGTCCCTTACTCAGATCCGGATTTTATAAAGTGATTTTTGTGGAAATTTATTGTGCAGCATCTGATTTAAATCAAGACTTCTATGTCCAAAGAGAAGGATCTCCATAATATTATAGACCACAATATCTACATAATAATATCATGCATACATGTATAGGAGAAGTAAAATAAATTGCCCCAAAATATATGGTGGGGTTAGACAGAATTTGATACACAAAGATGAATTAGCCTGAGATAAGAAGAAATGGCTAAAGAGATGACAAAATAATTAGGGTTAATTAGATTGCAGTTATCTGTGGTCTAGTTAACCTAATTATTAAGGTGAGATGATTTTAGACAGCAGAAGACCTTAAACAACGGTTGCCGCCGTCATCTTAGACTTCACAATCTGTGAATCGGGATGAAAACCCACATGTTCTATTACTGTAATAATTACTAGATGACATTGGCATGTATCATTTATCATTACTACAACTCTAGATTCAGGTTTGAAATTAAGATAATGAAAAGAAAACTGTATCTGGATAGGAGTCAGCTGAGCAGCTGTCATAATCCCGGATGGACGAACCGCCAAGGCTTCCACCGACCACTATCCGGACCATGCAAAATAACAACTAGTAATTAATACTCAGAATACGAGCTAGTTATCCGTGTGGGAATACCCGCCAACATTATTCTGATATATTTCTTACTAGTTGTTCATACACACAATGAAAGAGAAAAGAAACAAAATTAAGAAAATGTTTTTGGTATTGTGTGAGTGTTAATCACACAATAATTAAGGCACTAATGGGTTGAGATGTGTAATGGATAAAATTAGATGTAGTGGGCCTAGGCCCAATACACCCATGCAACTTACACAACTCAAGAAATAAAATATTTTTGGAGTTTTAAAATTGAAGGAAGAAAGCAATTCGGTCTATTGGGCAAAATGCAAAAAAGACCGAATTGAGGATGCATGAGGTATGAAGTAACACCATACCCAATTAATCCTTGTAAAGTCATGAAAGCATCCTCTAATTCGAATTGTCAAGCAATTCGGTCTAAACCGAATTGGACAATTCGAATTGATGAAGTCATTCCTTCACTCAAATTTGGCTAAGGCATTTACCCCAAAATGAGGGTAATTCGAATTGCCAAGTGAATTCGGTCTAGACCGAATTGGACAATTCGAATTGGTAAGACAGAGAAAATACTAATGCATGAGGGGATGGAATGCATACAATGTTTCCAAAGCCAATTCGGTCTATATGAGTAATTCGGTCTAAACCGAATTACCTAGACCAAATTGCTTAGAAAGCCTCATGAAGACAACACTTTTTGCTATGCAATTCGGTCTCATGGGCAGTTCGGTATAGACCGAATTGCCTAGATCGAATTGCATATAAATTTTTAGGTAAAGCATTCAACAAATATTTTTGCCATGCAATTCCATTGTCATGGGCAATTCGGTCTAGACCGAATTCGGTCTAGACCGAATTGCCTCAAATCGAATTGCATGTCTTTTCTCTCATAAGTGCAGGTTCGGTTTACATTGTGTGGTTCATGATGGATAAGATTTACCAAATCCTTCATTTCACATCAATGTCACCTCACAGCCACACTAATGAGTGTTTTTAAGGAAAATAGACCTAGGTTACGTGGCTAGCAGGTATTGGCATGAAACAAACCTTAAAACTACAAACAAGCAACCAAAGATCAATAACTTAAACATCTACTGAACAAATAAGAACACATGCTTAAAAATAAGAACACCTACATTATCTAGGGCAACAATAAGCTAATGAAAGAGACTAAAACAGCAATTGAATAGCATGAAAATAAATTCTAACAAGCCTAAGATTGTCTAAAACCTAAGAGCACTTATTTGAATCTCTAAGGTGTAAAATCAAGCCAAAAATCCACTAGCATAATTTATTGAGAATGTAAGTCAACTAGGACATAATAAATGTAACCTAGTTGAAACATTCTACCATTTATTGCTAAGCAAAGCATTAAATAAATGCCAAACACTTGAAATGAAAACCCATTTCTGGATTCTTTCTTGTATTGACACTTGAAAGCAGTAATTAACCCTAAAACCATTCATTGGCTTGAAGGTAGGGTTCATTTTAACTACAAAGCATTTAAAGTTTATGGAAATGGCTACACTAAGGGTGGTAACAAGCTTCTATGAAAAATAAACTAAGCTCAAAAGCAATAAAACTACCTTACAAGCATGAAAATAAACTAACTAAACTACACTACCTACCTAACCCTTAAGGGGTGAAGAACCTTCTGCTCCCCTTTTTGTCTCCCAGCAAACTGTCCAAGTGTGTAAGGATTCGGATCTTTCTTGTGTTGAGGAAGGTCAGCTTTTATACTTCTCATCGAAACCCTAGGCCCATCATGCATTTCTCACGTGCTTCACAGCTGCACTTTTGAATGTGATTCGGTCTCCTCATGTAATTCGGTTTAGATCGAATTGATGCAATTCGAATTGCATGAGGTCTTCCTTCTTGATCTTGAGCTGGAATGTGGTATTCATCCATCAATTCGGTCTATGGGTAGACCGAATTGGCCTTGTCGAATTGAAGATGACTCCTGCTTGGCTTCTTTGCTTTAAGGCAATTCGATCAATGCAATCAATTTGGCCTAGACCGAATTGCATAGATCGAACTCCTTCTTTTTTGTTCTGCTCAAAGTCTTCTTCTTTCCATGGTGCAATTCGGTCTAGGGGTCAATTCGGTTTAGACCGAATTGCCACAGACCGAATTGGTTGCTCTTCTCTTCTTCAACACTTCTCTTTCTTCTTCTCTTCAGCAATTCGGTCTAATGAGCAATTCGGTTTAGGTCGAATTGCGTATAGACCGAATTGATCTTCAACACTTAACCAAAATTTCAGATTGTGGAATTTTCATTCTTTTTCCCATCTTTTTTATTTTTGTGGGCTATCTTATTCTTTTGCCCATCTTTTCATTCCTTTTTCTTTTCTTTTTCCTTTTTTCATGTTTTTTGGATTTTTCTAACACAAATGCAATTAAAATTGCATGTTTTGTGTCTTTCATTACCAGCTTAATATTTTTACAAACTTGCATCAATCTGTCGAATTCAACTGCCTTCTTATTAAAATAAGATGGGAATATGATCAAAATGTCCGTCTCAGACACGGAAATGGATTGGAAATAATGGACAATTTTGGCCATTATCAACATCCTCACATTTAATACTGATCGTCCCCGAGCAGTCAGAGTCAGTGCTCCTAAGAGCATGGACTCTGCATAGTCAATCCATTTGCGTGGCTTCAGAAATTTCATTCTTGTTATATTGGGATAATACAATCAAAATTACAAGTATTAAACTCTCTTGATTGCAGTGTTTAATGAAATGATACTTCTCACTTGGATAGGTATACAAATCAAACATTATTGTTAATTTTTCTTGAATATATGTATAGAAAATTTTCATTGGTTTAATTCTTGAATTCAAGTATGACATGATCATTAATCAATCAAGGTAGAGCCTCACTTATACTAGAATCGGAAATTTCACTCACTCTCAAAGTTGGCTTTTAAACAATACGCTCATAATCAAATTCAAATAAATTCTCCCATAAGCTTGCAATTAGACCAACTCGCCACCCACTCATTTCCTCAAATCGAGATCCCGAGGTCTTATGCAAGGTTATAACGGGGCATACGGTTGTAACATTGGTATGGAAGGGAATTATTAGGCTAAAAAGTGACATGAATCCATTCCATTATAACTTGGCATGTTTTTATTTAAAGTCTACGATCATCAATAATTCTTTCTTTCTTTTGTTTTTCTTTTTTTTTTTATTGCATGACATTAGACTTTGTCTAATTTGCTTTGTCAGTTGCAATTTATTTCTGTTGAATGAATCTCAACACACTTTTTTTTTGATCGGTTTATGAGTACCGATTGATACTTTTGATGATCATAAACTATGATGCCTTGATGGAATTGATTCGTGTACACTTGGGTTTGATTTTCTTGGTCTTTTTATAAGGTTCGGAATAATATAGTGGTTTCAAAGAAAAATTAGGCTTAAAGGCTCAACTTGGTTAATCCTAAAGGGAAAATATTTTTGGGTTTGGAATTCAAAAGAAGGCCAAAATTTTGGGTTTTCTATGTGCCTCGATCATGTACTCGATTTCGCGAATATGGCATGGTCTTGAATCGGTCCCAATTGCAAGTTCTAGTGTCCTTTAATCGAATTGATTTTCACACGACAAAGAAATATTGAGTAAAAATGACTCGGCTCGGATCTCACATGGACGGTTTGATCATGACACACCATTATTCTTAAATTTAGCCTTTGAAAAATTCTTGCAAATTATTCAATCAAATTCTCAACATGAAAATTTTGTTTCTCTTCCAAGTGATCATATCATTGGATTTTTATAGCTCAAAACCTCAAGAATTTATATCATGCATATTTTTAATTGTTTTATCCCAATTTAATAGTTTGAAAATTTCATCCTTAGCCTAAATTCAACATGTGAATTTAGGTGACAGATTTATGCTCGTTTTATGCTGGTTATTTAATTGAAAGCAGTAAAAAGACACTGTGAACATGCAAGCATGTCACAGCTTTGTTTTTGGCGTGACAGTCACTTATTCATCTTGGACTGTCACACATCTTTTTCAAAAATATTTGAGAATTCAAGACGAAATTCTCTTTGTGAAATGCAGTAAATACATCAGTTACAGAAGATTTCCACAGTATGAATGAAAGTGTACTGATTGAAGGGAGCATCTAATGCATGATGTTTACATTTAAGCTCGTAGGAATATGATCGCGTTGACTCAATCTTTCTTCTCTGAATGGTGCTTGGAGGGTCCGGTGTCGTCTCTTGGAGGTGAGGGTAGTCTCCTGAGCAATGTCTCCATCAGGTTGGTTTGCTTGGTGAACATCATTTCGAACATTTTTCTTGTCCTTTCTTCGCTTTCAACCCTTTCTTGATGCTGCCTTTTCTCTCGTTCAGCCGCTTCCTTTTTGAACTCCTCTTCTCTCTCAAGCATTCTCATCCTAAACTCTTCCTCTCTCTGCATTTGCTTTTCTTGAGTCGAAACAATGACGTCGGCCAAGGATTTGACACTCTGCATCATTGACTCTCCCATTTTGCTCACTGCTTCTAGAGTTCGAGATTCGGCTGGATACTGAGATACAGTCGGGCTTCTGTGAGAAGGTCGGATTGGATGTCTTCGTGATAGGCTTGGAGTGGAAACATCAGTTCCGAGATGACTCTGAGTGGGGGCATTACCTTGAGGATATTCCTCTGCAGCAGGTCCAATTGAGGGGATTCCAGCTTCTTTTGTTGAAGGCACCGCTTCAGTACGGGCCTCTTTCTTTCGTGACTTGCGCTTAGCCGGTTGTCCAGGAGTGTATCTGGATTGGGCCTCTGATTCATCTGGAATCGCGTATACCACCGGATCAGTTACCCGTGTTTTTGGAACTGGAATTGGGCGACACATATCAATGGTGTCGCTCCCTGAGAAAACAGATAGATCTACTCCTTGGGCTTCGCAGATTCTTCTAATGAGGTTTGGATAGCAGAGAGCAGCCGCCCTGCCGGAGGTCCTTGAAGTCATGACGTGGAAGATATGCTCCCCTACATTGATCTTCAGTCCATGCCATAGCTTAGCAAAACCCTTCAGCATTCGACCAGATGTCTCATGTGCATGAGGGTTGGGCCTGATTTTTGACATGTAGAAGTCATATGAAGGTTGGAACTCCAGCTTCAGGTGCTTGGCTTTGAAGGAGAATTCGCCAGTATAGCTTTCGGCAGTGAGGGACCTTGTGATGTTGTCATAGTATGACCTCTCAACTGCCTTACATGCTCCCTTCTCAAAGTGCTCAGCTGTCGGGAATTCTGATACCCAGTTGGGTGTATTGAGGAATCTGTTCAGATATTCTCCAGATATGTCTATGTCAACTCCTCGCACCCAACTCTTCTTTTGGGCGATGTTGATATTGCAGTAGAATTCCCGGACAAGCTCTGCTATCCCTGGTTCAGCATGGTGCGTAAGGAACTCGGTCCATCCATGGTTCTGTTGCAGGAAGACCAGCATAGGATGATTCACCATCTCTGGACTGAATCCTTTATCCGGTACGAAAAGCTCTCCCAGCGCCATATAACATCCCGCATTCTGCTCGTTCCTGTTGAACCTCCTCATTATATCTGCATCGTCCTTAATGGGGAACCTTTTGCATTTCTTTGTGGATACCCCCAGGCGCCCTTTTGAGGTAGAGGTCACCCAATACCCAGCGGATCGGACTGACCCCGTTGATTCTTGGGTGTCCTAAGGGTATGCCTGCTCCCAATCTGAATCCGATTTCTCCTCCATCTGCTCTTGCTGTTCATGATGCTCACCCTCTACTTGATGTTCAGTTTCAGCCTGCACATCTGTCTGCGGCTGTCCTTCAGGCTGTTGTTCGTGTTCCGCTTGCTCGCCTCCTTGAGATATTCCCTGTTCAGATGAATTACAAGGAAATTCATGAAGCACAGCTTTGAGAAAATCATCAGAAAAGACGGGGTCAACAACATGTTGATGTTCTTTTTGAGGTACCTCCTCGTCCCTCCCTGTGTTTATTTTCCCCAATTGTTCTACCATGTTATCTCCTTGATCTCCAGTAATATCAAGATCCCCTTGGAGGATTTGTTGATACGTCTTGTTCTTGAACAGGTCCCCAATGGTCTCTAATTCTGCATGAGTGCTGCCACCGCTGCCCTCGTTTGCCACTGCTTCTCCTTGGTTTGTCTCAACTTGTGGACCCGCTTCAGCATGCGAGTCTTCTAATTCTGTCATATTCTCGTCAGGTGCGGTGGGTTGAGATTGGGCAGCAGCTGCAGCCATTGCATTTGCAGCAACTTGGTCCAAACTTTCTAAGAGTTCCGCAGTCTTTTCCTTCAACTGTTCAAAACGCTCATTACCCTCCTGCACCATTTCCTTTATCTCTTCTGTGGGTTTGAGACCTTCGCCGATCTCATCCACTTTCTTTTCACTCCCACTCCTCCTAGTGGCTATCTCCTTTTGTTGCTTCTTTCGATCTTTAGCCCATTCAGCCGGCTCTTCTTTTACTTTAACAGGCACGATGTTGGTTCCGCTGATTATTTGACAATCATCGTCCCCAACATCGGCCTCCGTTGTGATCTCTTTCGTCTGCTTCTTCTCTAGCTCGGCTTAAATTTTCTCAGCAGCTTTTCTATTCTCTTCCTCTTCCCGGGCTTTTCTAATGTTCTCTTCCATTTCAGCCTTCTTAGCCTCTTCCTCAGCTTTCTTGGCCATTTCTTCCTTCCACAGTCTGTTTTTCTCGGCCCTTTCTGCTTCTCGTTGTTGCCTCCACTCTTCTTTTTCTTTGACCATTTCTCTCTCGGCTTCTTCCTTCTGCTGCCTTTCTCTTTCAATTTGATGCTCCTTGCGGGCAGCAGCCCTTTGTTCCTCAGCCCGTTCAGCTTCCGCAACCTTCTGATCTTTCATTGCCTTTTCTGCGTCGGCTTCTTCTTGGGCCTTTCTTGCTATTTTTGCATCATATTGTTCTTGGGCTAGACACTGCTGCTCTCTCTTGGATAGATCAACGGCATGCTCCTTGCCCCTGTTCTTTGGTTTGGAAGGCGTGCCATCGAATTTGGGCACTGGTGGAAGAGTCCTTGGCTGACTGGGAGGTTCTTGAATTTTGGCTTGAGGTTCAGCAGGTCTTCCAACCTTTTCTTTCTCAGCCAGTTTTATCAATTTCCTCTTTTTCTTTGGTGGCTCTGGCGCAGATTCGGTTTGGAGGGGTTCCGATTCGGTTGACTGGTGGGGTTCGGGCGTCGGGTCCACATAATCATCGATCAACTTGTCATCAGCTTCGGTCCACAGCCCCAACTCTGGCCCTTTGGTTTTCAGATACTTCTCAATGAAACTGGGCTCAGTGATTGCTGTAAGCTGGGCAGTCCATTTAGCTGTGAAATATCTACCCAAGACTCCTTGGAACCCCGTGTTATACCGTAATCGCACTTTGTTTTCTTGGCAGTACCTCAGGGCTTCCCAGTCCATCTCTCGCAGTAGTTCGAAGAATCTAGTCTTCATGTCTGCATAGAGAGTGTCCATGATGTCTGCCTCCTTCTCATTTAGCCCTGACAAGTCCCGAACCGGTGGAATGTCCAAGTACTCCAGGCATTTGGTTTGGCTCATCAGTGGTATCTGCTTTTTCTTTCTGCCCATCCTGTCCCAATTTCTGGTTTGGTACATTGCTGTGCACTCGGCTTTCATTAACGCAAAATTTGGCATTCCAACCATTGTGGCTTCTTTGGGCTCAACCACCGGGAATCTTGTTGGTAGAAACCTTGGAATGATTTCCTCATTTCCCGAAGGTATCACCACCCCTGGATTTAGCACAGATTGCCTGATGTCCTTCTCCCAGCTCCCCCATGCCTTCATGTATTCCCCCCACAGCTTCCGTATCGCTTTTGTCTTTTCTATTATTGTGTCCAACATCGGAGTGTGGTGGGCTGCTCCATAATTCAGCACAGGTTGACGGGACTCCCAAAAGTTATATGCCATCTCAATGTGGCGTGCCTTGGCGTGCTTTGTGAGCCACAGTTGCTCTTCCGGTCCGCAGATGGTCCCATTGTCAAATAGTTCTTTCTTGTACATGAATGGGGAAAGCGTCTGGCATGTAGACCATTCCAGACATCGCCACTTTGTGTACCGGAGGAGTTTGTTTGGCAAAATGACTTCTGGTTTCTCTTGTGATGGCTGGTTGAATGGGGATTGGCTCGAAGACTGCTATTTTCTTGTCCCCAAGGTGCTGCTCAAGCATTCGATTCCACCTGGCCTTGTGCTGAATCATCCTCCAAACCATTCTCTCGTAGTGAACTCTCGGATCGTCGAACCTCAAGTCATATCTCGCCTGGTCGAATTCGTTATTCCAGAAGTTCCACATGTGCTGGCAGAGGTCTCTTTCAAGGCCTGTAGCCTTAAGGTTTCTCTCATCTTCTGGAATATCTCTCCACCAGTGATCTTTCATTTCAAATCTCCATTCGATCTGGTGGTCCATGTTCAGATGAAATTCGTCCCTGATGGCCCTTCTATTTGCCTCGATCTGCCTTTTCAGCCTTTCGATTTCCAAAAAGGCACGGTCTGGAGTGGTTGTTGGAAGACCCATTATGGAAGTTATCACATATTTGTCCCCGACACTCCCAGTAGGATTAGACGAAGAAGACGCCATTTTCAAACACTTTGAACGGAGTTGATCAAAGGAAAGCTCTGGCTCGAGCTCTGGTTTCGCGAGGGAGACGAAGTTCGCGAGAGGGGATTCGGGGGAAAATATCGAAGTTTGAAGAGTGAAAGTGAGGGAAAAGAAGGGGAAAAACGAATATAAAGGGGTAGGAGATTGGCTAATTCGGTCTATTGGAGACCGAACCATCAATTCGGTCTAGACCGAATTGATGTGGTCTCCAAGTGTTTGTGAGAGATTCGGTCTCTTAGGCCAATTCCGTCTAGACCGAATTGGCATAGAGACCGAATTGCAAGGGAAAGCAAACACACTTGCTGCAATGTGATCTTTTGAAGTCAATTCGGTCTTAGACCGAATTGGTTTAAAGGCCGAATTACAGCAAGAAGACCGAATCTAGTTACTTAGGCGAAATAATGGGGAATGCTTTTGTGAGGTAATTCGGTCTATATGGGCAATTCGGTCTAGACCGAATTCGGTCTAGACCGAATTGCCTTATAGATCGAATTGCTCACTTGCATAAATAAAACTAAGGAATCACAACTGCCTTTTGTAGATCGATTCGATCTATTCAAAATCAATTCGGTCTAGACCGAATTGCCATAGATCGAATTGCTACTTGGCCAAATTTACATAAGGATGGAGGATGTGTCTTGGGGAAGCCAATTCGGTCTCTAGGGCCAATTCGGTCTAGACCGAATTGGCTTGGGGATCGAATTGGTTAAAAATTTCCAAGGCATCCTCCGATGCGATCTGTTTCAAACAATTCGATGTAGACCGAATTGATTTGAAATGCAAAATAGTTCGCATTCAACACTTAGAAAAATTTTGAAATTTTTCAAATTTCAATTTTCTGAAATTATGGATTTTCTTAAAAAATTAGCATACTAAACACACATTTAAACATAAATATTACTCTATGATAAATTGCTTGCAAAAATTAGGTTGGATTAACACCCTCATTTTATGGAGTTATTCCGGATTTTAAATTTCTCTAAATTTCGAAATTACTTTCCATTAAATTTGGTATTAATCCAACAGGGAACCTGGTTTTCAAAGCTTTATCCTTCTTTTTGTTGGTTCCATGAACTCCTGCAAGGCAAACATAAGAAAAATTATTAGATTTTCTCCAAATATCAACATCCTCACATTTAGAGTCTTAGTACTCTAAATGTTTAGTTGATTTTTGGATACTTATCGTTCGAGACGAATAAATATGTAATAAATAATTATATAGATATATAAATATAAATATTTATTGAGCATAGGCCGGCTCTGATGTCATTTGGACTTCTTTTCCGGGGTCGAGCTGCCCTAGATACTCCTTCAACCTGTGTCCATTCACCACCAGCTCTCCTTTGTCAGTTCGAATCCTGACAGCTCCACTATCAAACACGTGCACCACTTCGTATGGCCCTTCCCATCTGGATTTAAGCTTTCCGGGGAACAGCTTTAACCTAGAATTGAATAACAAGACATTTTGGCCAATATAGAAGTGTTTAGACTTTATACGACGATCGTGTAACTTCTGGGTCCGCTCTTTGTAAATCCTCGAGCTTTCATAAGCTTGTGCCCGTATTTCCTCAATTTCATTGAGGTCCAACTTGCGTTTACTCTGAGCAACTCGTGGGTCTAAATTAAGTATTTTTACGGCCCAGTAAGCCTTGTGCTCTAGTTCTACAGGCAAATGACAGGCTTTTCCGAAGATAAGCCTGTATGGAGACATCCCAATGGGAGTCTTGAATGCAGTGCGGTATGCCCATAGAGCATCATTGAGTCTACATGACCAGTCTTTGCGGGTTATCCCCACAGTGGCTTCGAGTATGTGTTTGATTTCGCGGTTAGATACCTCAACTTGGCCACTGGTTTGGGGATGATAAGGCGTGCCGATCTTGTGGAGAATGCCACTTCTGCTCATGAGATTTGCAAAAGCTTTGTTGACAAAGTGGGTTCCTCCATCAGATATGATTACCCTAGGTACACCAAATCTATTGAAAATATTATTTTTCAAAAATTTGATGACTTGGTGACCATCGTTGGTTGGCAGCGCAACCGCCTCGACCCACTTGGACACGTAATCGACAGCTACCAAGATGTAGTGATTCCCATCAGATGTCGGAAATGGTCCCATGAAGTCAATACCCCATACATCGAAAATCTCAAGGATGAGAATTCCTTTTTGAGGCATTTCATCCCTCTTGGAGATATTCCCTAGTCTTTGGCACCTGTCGCAAGCCTTAACAAACGCCTTGCAATCCTCGTAAATGGTGGGCCAATAGAAACCACACTCGAGTACCTTGTGAGCTGTTCGAGTGGGGCCATGGTGACCCCCATATTCCGATTCATGACAAGCCTCGTGCTTAAAGAGATAAGGATCTTCCCAGAAGTAGTTGACTACATCTTGGCTGAACCTTGCTTTTTGCTTCTTACTCTGGAATGGTGGAGTTATTCCACATGCTAGAAAATTAGCAATGTCAGAAAACCATGGACAAGCTTGATCATGAAGATGCGAGGCAAACAGTTGCTCATCCGGAAAATTTTCATTGACGGCTATCTCATTTTTATCATTTTCTATTCGAGACAAATGGTCAGCAGCACCATTGTCTTTGCCTTTTCTATCTTTTATTATGATGTCAAATTCTTGCAACAAAAGTACCCACCTGATTAATCGAGGTTTGGCGTCTTGTTTGCTAAACAAGTATCTCAGTGCAGAGTGATCGGTGTATACTATGGTTTTCGTACCAATGAGGTATTGTCTGAATTTCTCAAACGCGAAAACCACAGCATACATCTCTTTCTCCGTGGTGGTGTAATTGACTTGGGCTTCAGTCAGGGCATGGCTGGCGTAATAAATTACGCAACGCCTTCCTTCTTTATGTTGCCCAAGAACTGCACCCACGGCGAGATCACTCGCATCGCACATGACCTCGAAAGGCATTGACCAATCGGGTGGTTGCACTATTGGAGCAGAAATCAACATCTTCTTGAGCGTGTCAAAGGCTTGAACACACGCTTCACTTATTACGAAAGAATTTTCTTTACAAAGCAAATTAATGAGCGGCTTGGCAATTTTAGAAAAATCTTTAATGAATCTCCGGTAAAACCCGGCATGCCCTAAGAAACCCCTAACTGCTTTTATTGAGTTTGGTAATGGAAGGTTGGATATGACTGAGACTTTGGCTCTATCGACTTCGATGCCTGCGCGCGAGATGCGGTGACCCAACACTATTCCTTCGGTGACCATGAAATGGCACTTCTCCCAGTTCAAAACTAGGTTAGTGTCCTCGCATCTTTTCAAAATTTTTGCAAGATTTGTCAAACATTCATCAAAAGTATCTCCATACACAGAGAAGTCATCCATGAAAACTTCAATGCATTTTTCGATAAATTCTGAGAAAATAGACATCATGCATCGCTGAAAAGTGGCAGGCGCATTGCAAAGTCCAAAAGGCATGCGCCTGTACGCAAAAGTTCCATATGGGCACGTGAAAGTGGTCTTATCGTGATCTTCGCTAGCTATTACAATCTGATTGTAACCAGAGTACCCATCCAAAAAGCAGTAGTACTCCCTCCCGGCCAACCTCTCCAGCATCTGATCAATGAATGGCAAGGGAAAATGATCCTTCCGCGTAGCGGTGTTAAGCTTCCGGTAGTCGATGCAGACTCTCCAACCGGTTACTGGACGTGTCGCCACTTCTCCTCCTTGCTCATTAGTCGTTATGCACATCCCCCCACGCTTAGGTACTACCTGCACTGGGCTAACCCATTTGCTGTCAGATATAGGATAGATGATACCAGCATCTAAGAGCTTGATAACTTCTTCCTTACCACTTCTTGCATATGGAGGTTCAGACGCCTTTGTGGTTGCCTTGAGGGCTTGTACTCCTCTTCCATTAAAATTCTGTGCATGCAAACAGAGGGGCTTATTCCTTTTATATCAGAAATGGTCCATCCAATTGCATGTACATATTTCATTAGAATGTCTACCAGAGCTTTTTCTTGTTCTTGTGTCAGCTTGGCTGACACAATTACCGGTAATCTTTTATGTTCAGCGAGAAAGGCGTACTTAAGATGATCCGGAAGTATTTTAAGTTCAAGCTCTGGCGGACATTCAACGAAAGGTAGTAATTTGCGAGAATTGGTTGGGGGTGAGAGATCAGATTTACCTTCAGGACCCTGTGTCAGTACAGGGTCCACTTCCTCTTCCGTGGTGCTCTCTTCCTCCTCCGGAGTGAATTCAACACCGTCAAACTCTTCAAGATCCCCTGTGATAGGGTCTTCGAAGTGAACAGCGTTGCAGCTTCTTTGTTGCTCGGCACCTCCAGGCGTCAGTACCTGTGTTGAAATTTTGTCCGTCATCACAGTCATAGAGTCTATGCTCTCGTCCTCACACCTACTTTCTATTACATCAAACATGGAACAAGATCCCTCATTCGGGAATTTCTGCAGCTCTTCCATGTCAAAAGAGATTTCCCGATTGTCCACCCTCATTGTGACTCTTCCAGATGTGGCGTCAATCAGTGCACCGCCAGTGGCCAAAAACGGGCGTCCCAGGATAAGTGGCATTTCAGAGTCCTCTTCAATGTCAAGGATGATGAAGTCAACCGGGAAAAGAACTTGGCCGGTTTTGACTACTACATCCTTGAGGATTCCTACGGGCTTGGTGATTGATCTGTCTGCCAGTTGCAGTTTCATCTTGATCGGTTCAATCTCTCCGAGCCTTAGGCGAATTGCCATGGCTAGAGGCATCACGTTGATACTGGATCCTAGATCACATAACCCAATGCTCACTTTGGCCTTTCCGATCTGTACTGGCAGCGTGCAACACCCAGGGTCCTCTTTCTTTTCGGGTAGCTTCCTTTGAACTATGGCACTGCATGTGCTGTTGAGAATGATCACCTCCTCCTGCTCTACCTGCCTTTTCCCTGAAATCAATTCTTTCAAGAACTTAGCATAGGTGGGCATTTCTGAAATCATTTCCACGAGAGGAATGGTTATCTCTACAGACTTTAATCGTTCTAGAAATTTCTTGAATTTAAGGTCATGTTCCTTATTTTTAAGACGTGCAGGGTACGGCACCCTTGGCATGTACTTATTATTATCTATTTTTGGTGGTAAAGAGAAGGAAGTTGTACCTTCACCCATACCCTCTTCAGCTTCATTTGCAGCTTCAGCCTGCGAGTTAGCTGTATCTGATTTATCCTTTACCAGCTCAACACTTTCATCTCCTTCAACCTTTTCCTTTTCCTTTTCCACCTCCAATGAAACCTTTACTTTCATAGCTTTCTTCTTTGCAGATCCAACATTTCCCTTCAGAGTCTTGCCTCCCCGCAATGTGATTGCCTTGCATTGCGGGTTGGCTTCAGTGCTGCTCGGCATTGTTCCTTTCCCTCTGTTCTGCAATTCCTTAGCCAACTGGGTGACCTGCGTCTCCACATTTTTGATTGATGACTGCAACTGCTGGTTTATCTCCCTTTGATTGGAAATAAACTCGGTCATCAAATTCTCCAGGCGAGATGGTGGCTTTTGGTTGTATTGCTGATTCTGATCAGGTTGGGATTGGAAGTTTTGGAAATTCTGGCCTTGGTTTTGATTGGGCCTTTGTTGGATATGGGGTTGAAAGTTCTGGTTCTGGTTCTGGAAGTTCTGAACTCTCTGCTGAACGAATCCTTGATTCTGAGGTCTGAAGTTCTGCTGAAGGTTCTGGTTTGCAAACTGGTTAGGCTGTGTCAACAAATGCGCATTGAGTGCATTGTTGTTGGAATAAGAGAGGTTGGGGTGGCGGTTCTGGTAGTTCCCTGCGTAATTGCAGCTTTCGGTAGCTAGTTGTTGGCATGTGTCAGTTGGATGTGGTCCCTGACATAGCCCGCAAATTGCTCCCGATTGCTGTGCTTGCATTTGGCCAGATGAGGCTCCTGCCTGAGAAGTACCTGCTCCCTTTCCTTTCTCCTGTCCTAGCTGTATCGCAGCTACCTGTTTCTGCAATTTTTCGAAATCCGTTTTTCCTTCACTTACAGCAAAAACTTTTCTAGGAGGGTCCGCCTTCTTGTCATTGCTGTTCAACACAGATCTGTTGACAGACATTGTCTCAATCTTTTCCCAGGCTTGATCCATGGGCAAATGGAGTAAATGTCTTCCGCCTGAAGCGTCCAACATCGTCCTCCATGGATGGGTGAGTCCTCCATAGAATTTCCTCAGTTGCTCCCACGGTTGGTATCCGTGTTGGGAGCATCGCCTCAAAAGGCTGGCGAATCTTTCCTTTGCGTCATACAATGACTCGTCCGGCTTCATCTTGAACTCTCCAATTTTCTCTCGTCCTCTTCTATCTTAGATTCAGGAAAATACTTTAACAGAAAACTCCTCACCAAATCTGCCCAGGTACTCCTCTGATTTATGGGCAATGATTTATACCAATCCCTGGCACCACTAAACAAAGAAAAGGGAAACAACATTAGTCTTATAGCATCAGGTGAGACTCCCTGATTTTTTATTGTGTCGCAGAGCTCCAGGAAGGTTTGGAGATGATCATGGGGATCTTCATGATTTGCACCGCAAAATTGGTTGTTCTGCACCAAGTTGATGAGTGCCAGTTTGAGCTCAAAATTGCGTGCAGAGAATTGTGCTCTCCCAGGCCTATCCAAATAGGGCTCCACGATGGGCTGCATAAAATCAGCTGCTGCTTGCTGCTGTTGATTTCCTTGCTCTGCTTGGTTTTGATACTGCTGGTGGTAGTTGGGATTCTGTTGAAAATATTATCGGGATCATGAGGGTTGTTTTGGAATTGGTCCTGATTGAAGGCTTGATTCTGGTATTACTGGTTTGGCATATTTTGGTTTTGTTGGTTATATTGGTTAGGGGGTGGTGGTTGTTGGTGGAACTGCTGATACTGTTGCTGATTTGGATTAGGTAGATCTTCCTCCTCGTTTGCACGATTCGGGTGTTCTACCACACCCCCATTAGCTCCATTACCAGGATTATTGGGTGGTTGGTCTAATGGCAAGATCGGGGGAATGTTTTGGTTCTCTGCCATATCGGATATGTCACTGCTTGTGGTTTCGGTGAGGTACGAGTCCGGGCTTCCTGCTCTTTCCTTCGTCTGGCTTGCGCCCTCAGTTGGCGAGGGGTCCTTTCTATTTCTAGATCGAACGGTAGCTCAGGCAATGTGG